>CM053032.1:22141357-22193661 GCA_028564925.1 Lithobates sylvaticus
GTACCTGTATGTCCTGTTGCCTGTCCGTGCCATTCTGCCGACGTACATCGTCGTGCGCCGGACGGGAAATGGTTAAAGTAACCTTGAGTTTCCGTTTCAGCATATTAAAAGCCGGGATTAAAGCTGATGTCCATGTTCTAGCGAACTTTAACCTCCTGTTGACCGCTCACAGAAAATATACTGCAAGCGGGTGGCAGGTGCAGGCTCGGCAACATTCATGTACGTTGCCAGGTTGCTTGCGTGTTCGGGCACACATATATGCACCCCCTGCCGACCTGTGCTGTGATTGGACACCGCAAAATTTTGGAAGCAGATTTCAGCCAATGATTTCAGCTAAAACCTGCTGATTGGCTGTTTCCAATCTCACACAGAGTTCTGTGTACAGAGAACAGCGATCTGGCTGTTTCTTCTGCCTGAAAAGCGGGGAGAAAAAACAGCCAGATCAGTAAATAAAAGCAGCACATATTACACATTTGTTAAATGCTACAGTTCATATTAAAGGCAATTAAAAAAAAATAAAAAATGTTTATATTTACCTGTAACTCGGTTTTTAATTGATGCTTTTATTTGTTTTCAGACAGCTCTGGCCCTTGCTATTGCACAGGAGTTGGGCAGCAAAGTGCCATTTTGTCCCATGGTTGGCAGCGAAGTCTATTCTACAGAAATTAAGAAAACAGAAGTGTTAATGGAGAATTTCCGAAGAGCTATTGGTAAGTGATGGCCAAGAGACTTGCTGTGGTTCTTTCACTCTTGGCTAGCATTTTGGCCCTTCCGCCAAAGTCCGGCTCCAAACTCTGGGCACTAACACGTTCATTTAATCACCACCCACTTGCCGTATAGACAAATGATGGCGGGGAGTGGGTGGCTCTCTCGTTCTGGGGTTACAACATATGACTTCATCCCACTCTCGGCACGCAGCGCAGTGATCGGCGCGCCATGTCCCTTGGACACGGCGCTTTCCCGTTCTTGGTAAAGACCTGATGACTAGACGCTTTACCCATGTAATCAGCTGTGTCCAATCACATGCCGGTTATCAGCTTTCCTCTCCTCACTCTGACAGCGTGTGATGAGAGAAGAACTGATGAGTGGCATTTTCTCTTGGGAAGACCTGCACAGAAAACTAAGAAAATAAAAAACCCAGTGGTGATTAAATACCACCAAAAGAAAGCTCTATTTTTCTTTAAACAAAATTATAAAAATTTCATTTGGGTACAGTGTTGCTTGATTACGCAATTGTCATTCAAAATGCGACAGCACTGAAAGCTGAAAATTTTGGCCTGGGCAGGAAGGGGATGAAAGTGTCCAGTATTGAAGTTGTTAACCACTTCCTGCCCAAGGACGTCATATGACGTCCTGGACTTTCAGTGGGAATATCTGAATGATGCCTGCAGCTATATGCATCACTCGGATATCCTTGTTTGCAGCCGGCGATTCTGTGCACCATAAGAACGATCATAGCGGCAGTTCCGCCGCTTGATCGTTCTTACAGGCGACGGCAGGGGACGCGCCACCATCCGGTGCTTCTCCGGGCTCTCCCGTGCCATCGGGGCCCGGAGAAAGAATCGCCTGCCGCCGGATGACGAGCATAGAGATTTCCGGTGACCAGATGGTCACCAGTCATCTCTATGACCGTCGGAGTACCCGGAAGTAAACAAAACCGCGACCGCGGCTGTCGGCATGAGATCGTTGAATTTTTTTTTTTTACCGATCTCATGCTTTCCAGCCTGGAGGAGAGATGTGGGGTCTTATAGCAATACACACCAAACTGAGCAAGTGCAGCCTGACTCCATAAGCTATGTGTTATCAGGAAATTATCAGGGGTCAGTGGAATGGGAGGATCAGAGAAGATCGGATCAAACAGCCTTTTTATACAATGCAGAGGATTAACCCCTTAAGTTCCACAGTGAGTATAACAAGCATGGTTTACTGCATATACAGACTGATTTTACTGTTGTGGGTTTAGTAACACTTTAAGCTTTGACAAAAAAAAACCCTGAAAGATGAAGTTAGTTTCTGCACCAGATTTTGTACTCCAAATTTAGTAAATCGATCCAAATGACTTTCCTGAGCCCTGTCTGCAAAGTACTAATGCCCCGTACACACGGTCGGAAATTCCGACCACAAAATCTGTCGGATTTTTTCCGACGGATTTTGTCCGACACTGCTGTTTGCATACACACGGTCGGACAAAGTTGTCGGAAAATCCGATCATCCTGAACGTGGTGACATTCGTTGCGTACGACGGGACTACGTAGAGGCTAGTAGCCAATAGCTTTGGTCTTGTAATGTGATCTGAGCATGCGTGGCACTTTGTCCGTCGGAATTCGCTACACACGATCGGAAAAAGTCCAATAGGACTTTGTTGTCGGAAAATTTGAGAGCAGGAGATAAAACTTTGTCCGTCGGAAAATCCGATGGAGCCTACACACGGTCGGAATTTCCTACAACATTGTCCGATAGGACATTTTCAGTCGGATAATCCGACCGTGTGTATGGGGCATTACACTGACTGAGAGAACATGGAAGAAAAAGGTAGGGGGTCTAGCTAGGACTGAACTAATTGGCGCTAAACAGGAGAGGAGGACAGGGGGATAAACCAGAATCACATTAGTAAACATGTATATTTTAGTGGCTCAAAACTGCCACTAGTTGGCAGAATACTAAAAAAAAAAAAACTCATGCGGTTCAATAAAATGCAGGAGTGATACATAAAAAGGTGGGGCAGAAGATATTTATTACTGTATATACAGATGGTAGCAAACATTAAAAGATTGAACCCTGTCAAGCTTCACCCTGACGTGAGAGCTCTGTTTTATTTGGTATGGCGTTTCTCTAAATCCAAAGAAATTGCGTTGTTTCATGGCCCGCCATAAGGCAGCATGGCAACAGGAGGTGACGAGGCAGCCAAAAGCTAAAAGTAATGAGCCGTGAAAAGGTGTTGCGCCGGCACATCGATCGAAGAGGATCACTGAGCAGGTTTTATTATTGAAATCACAGACGATCGTTTTCTGAGCACAGCTGCAGGAGACAAATCTCCCCCTTTAATCCCAAAGTCAAATAAAGCTTGACCCCTTATTGATTTTTTTTTTTTTTTTTTTCTTCTTTTACCAAAGAAAGGGGCAGTCAACATTATCTTAGCCTTTAAATTCTGTCAAGTCAGGGCCAAGGCGGGGAGGGAACGAAGCGGAGAAAAACCTCTGGAGCACAAATGAAAGGCGTCTGCAATATTTCCTTCGTGTGATGAAGTTGCCTGTCAAGCAGGTGGAAATTTGAACCAACAGTTGAAACCTGTGTCATCCCCGTTGTCATTCGGCAAGATAAGAGCCCGAGAGTTAAATCATCACTAACAGCCGCCGCTATTGTGAGCCGCGGTACATTCTCTAAATGTCAGCACACAGGAAGATTCTAAACAAATATTGGATTTACTGAAAGACTGGGGGGGGGGACTCTCTTCTGGAATTTTCAATTTCATACGCGGATTGGGATTAGCAGCAAACATCCTAATAGGATTCTTCCTGCCTTTGTAAATGAAGCATCTCGTTCTGGGGAAAGCCTTCAGTGCAGAATCTGTAACACATTTAATTGCAGCAATGACCGTTAAGCTGATCTGTTCAAGCGATGGCACAATCTCTTTAGACTTGTTGATCAAGTGGCAAGAAAAAAAAAGGGGGGGGGGGTTGCTGCTGGCATGGTGTACTTGCAAGGCTTTTCAAAGTCTGTTGTGGGCGTTCTAATAAATTATACAAATAACGGATCAGCAAAATATACAGACCCCTTTGGCCCGCAGGGAATATAACTATCAGATTTTGCTGTTCTTGGCTGTATTGTGCTGTCCTAAAAATAATCACAATTAAAAGGAAACCATAATGGTTTTGGGTCAGTTTTTATTTACGTTTTCCAAATTATGTAATTTAAGTTTTAAGTATAAATAGTTTTTCTGCTATAAAAGTCTTTTTGTTTTAGGTGTGGAGCACATGAGTGCTTGTGGCCATACAATGTAAAATTCAGGTGTAATTCCCTGCCTGGGAGCCGAGGGTGCTGTGTAGGACCACCCATAGAAATCAGTGGCTGTCTCGGGTGCTCTCCTGCCCCTTTTCCCCTCCCTCACCCATCTCTTCTTCCTTTTTTTTTTTTTTTTTTTTTTTTTTTTTTGCCCCTCTTCGGTCTCTCTTTTTTGGTCCCTTTCTCCCTCTTCCTCTCCTTCCTTCCTCTCCCCCCTTGCCTGCCTTCCTCCCTCCCTCCCTCTCCCCCCCTTGCCTGCCTTCCTCCCTCCCTCCCCCCCTTGCCTGCCTTCCTCCCTCCCTCCCCCCCTTGCCTGCCTTCCTCCCTCCCTCTCCCCCCCTTGCCTGCCTTCCTCCCTCTTCCCTCCCCCCCTTGCCTGCCTTCCTCCCTACCTCTTCCCTCCCCCCCTTGCCTGCCTTCCTCCCTACCTCTTCCCTCCCCCCCTTGCCTGCCTTCCTCCCCCCTCTCCCCCTTCCCTTGCCTGCCTCCTCCCTCCTCCCCCCCCCCCCCTGCCTGCCTTCCTCCCTCCCTCTTCCCCCCCCCCCTGCCTTTCCCCCCCCTCCCCCCCCCCTTGCCTGCCTTTCCCCTCCCTCCCCCCCCCCCTTGCCTGCCTTCCTTCCTCCCTCCCCTCCCCCCCCCTTGCCTGCCTTCCTTCCTCCCTCCTCCCCCCCCCCCCCCCCCTGCCTTCCCTCCCCCCCCTTGCCTGCCTGCCTTCCTCCCTCCCTCCCCCCCCCCCCTCCCCTTCCCCCCCCCCCCCCCCCTTCCTGCCTGCCTTCCCCTCCCCCTCCCCCCCCCCTTGCCTGCCTGCCTTCCCCCCCCCCCCCTTGCCTGCCTGCCTTCCTCCCCCCCCCCCCCCCTGCCTGCCTCCCTCCCCCCCCCCCTTGCCTGCCTTCCTCCCCCTCCCTCCCCCCCCCCCCCCCCTTGCCTGCCTTCCTCCCCCTCCCTCCCCCCCCCCTTGCCTCCCCCCCCCCCCCCCCCCACCCCCCTCCCCCTTCCTCCCTCCCTCCCTCCCCCCCCCCCTTGCCTGCCTTCCTCCCTCCCTCCCTCCCCCCCCCTTGCCTGCCTGCCTCCCTCCCTCCCTCCCCCCCCCTTGCCTGCCTTCCTCCCTCCCCCCCCTCCCCCCCTTGCCTGCCTGCCTCCCTCCCTCCCTCCCCCCCCCTTGCCTGCCTGCCTCCCTCCCTCCCTCCCCCCCCCTGCCTCCCTTCCTTCCTCCCTCCCTCCCTCCCCCCCCTTCCCTGCCTTCCCTCCCTCCCCCTCCCCCCCCCCTTCCCTCCTCCCCCCCCTGCCTGCCTTCCTCCCTTCCTCCCTCCCTCCCTCCCCCCCCTTGCCTCCCTTCCTCCCTCCCTTCCTCCTCCCCCCCCCCCCTTGCCTGCCTTCCTCCCTCCCCCCCCTTGCCTTCCTCCCTCCCCCCCCCTTGCCTTCCTTCCTCCCTCTCCCCCCTTGCCTCCCTTCCTCCCCCCCCCCTCCTTGCCTCCCTCCCTCTCCTTCCTCCCCCCCTTGCCTCCCTCTCCTTCCTCCCTCCCTCCCTCTCCTCGCCTCCCCCCTCCTCCTCCCCCCCCCCCTTGCCTCCCCCCCCTCCTCCCTCCCTCCCTCTCCCCCTCCCGCCCTCGCCTTCCTCCCGCCCTCGCCTTGGTCTCTCTTGGTAACCTGACAAATATTCACTTTTTGAGTTCAGGTCCACTTTAACCCAAAAGTATACCCCTACACATCCTGTAATAATGTATCAGGTTGAAGTAGCTACGGGTTACTGCACATTGATCTTTACCTTTCATAAGTTTCTTTGTTCCTCTAGGCTGTAGCCCCATCTCTTCTCTTTTATAGCCTCCCATTAATGTTCACATTCATTATTGGGGACTTTTTTCTTATCTGATCTAACTGCACTGCTTGCTTGGAGAAGCCTATGTGCTGGAGGTACATAATAAAACTGAAAACCATAATGACTCTTGTGATTATTTAAACAATGTTGGGGGGAGTGGGGGGGGGGTGTATATGTGCCTCTTAATGTCGAACAAATCTGAATTTCTATACTTCATGAATGGATTATTCTTTTCCAATATGGGGGACGTATTTCTTCTCCGCAAGGGCAACAGAAAATTGTTTTTGCCAATGATTTAAGCCTCTTTCAAGTGCCAGTAATGAATTGTCTGTTGGAGGCTGGTCTGCGGTCTTATTTACCCTCAGAAATTTTACAGCAGTTGTAACTCAGGTGGCGCGTTCTGTCGGGCCCTTGTTATCTCGTTCGTCTTAAAGCTTTGAATAAACCGGCATTATAAAAAACAAAAACAAAAAAAACCCAGATGTTTTAGCCTTACATTTTGATTCTGCTTTTGAACAAGTATGTAAGCCAACTGTGGAGGTACTACCAGTACCAGCATTACTTCCTTTGTAGTACTGGAGAGCCCATTCCTTAAAGTTCATATCAACCGCCCCCCTATCATTCGCCCTAAGGACTTGTTTACACTTGCTGCAAAATGTAGCATTTGACCCCCTTTTATTTTTTGAGCACTCTAAAGGCCAATTGGAGCACTTATCACTAAATATAAAATGGTTACCTTACAACACTGTTTTGTGTTTGTTTTTCTTAGCTAAATAATACCCGATCTTGGTGCTTCAAAGCATCTCCAAAGCCTCCATAGATGTCCATCGCAACGCTTGCTGACAGCATCTGCAGCATTTGAGGGGCGTTTATTTTTATTTTGGAGGTTTGAGAAATCCCAAGATGCACTGGGAAACCAACAAGCGAACCAGGAAGATATTCGCAGTCACTTCCTGTTCTTGTGTATGTATTCTGGGAATGTCTGGTACAGACGTCACATCTGATGTTCAGCAGGAAGGTGAGCAGGGTCTGAAGCGGAGCAACTAGGAAACGGCACACGTGGTGTGCAGCATGGTAACGCTATAGTGAGAGGTTAGTAGGGAGAGGGGACTGAGCAGTGAAGGATCTACAGAGCTGGGGGGACCGGAGTGGGAAAAACTAGCAGATGTCACGCGTGGTATACAGCAAGGGAGCGATATAGTGGAGGAGAGAAGGATCAGCAAACCAGTAGATCAGCAAAAATGGGGGTTTCCACTGAGCAGAGGATCAGCAGTGCTGGGAGCACTACTGAGTGGGGGATCTGCTGAACAAGGGTACGAATGAGCTGGAGATCTGAGTAGGGCAGGGGTGGCCAACCATGTGGCCCGCCACGCCCTCTGATGTGGCCCGCGACCTCCTGCTCTGGAATGGTGGGTTAACAAGCCCAGATCGCAAATTGCCAACCCGTCATACCACAGCATCAGTGTTGTGAATGAAGCTGGTGGTAGAGGAAGAAAGGGGCTGCAGAGCCCCATAAGCAGATGCTTCCTGTACAGCGCCGGCTTTTGCCACAGGCAGAGTCTATGGCAAAGTTCAGTTAACCTGCTGGATAAACACAGGTGCACTATGCTGCACCCGCGGTGTGGGTAAACCACAGCACATCAGTGTGAAAGCAGTTTAGGCCCTTTTCACACAATCGGCCCTACCCAATCGGACCCTTAATTCACCTCTACAGAGCAGATGTAAACAGACTTTTGTCCATTTATTCCCTCCTGCCTCTAATCCGATCCTCTAAAAAAAAAAAATGGGCATTCTTCCCCTTCCATCTGGGTGGATCGGATCGGAGGGCCTATAGAGTAGCCAAGACCTGTCATACGCCCGCTCCGCTCATTGTGGCCCACGACTGGTTACCAAGTTGCTTAAGTGGCCCTCGCTCTTAAAAAGTTTGGGCACCCCTGGAGTAGGGGGTATTACTGAGCCCCTTTAAAACAAATATAGCCAAGCTTCATTAAAGCTTCAAAAAGCATAAAATTCACACAATAAATGCATGTTGAAGTGGTCAGCGCTTTTTAACGTATTTTAAAACCAAAGCAAATGTAAATGAGCCCTAAAGAAATGACTTCCAGAGCTGTTTCTCTCTCACCTGAGTTTGCTGTGCCTCCTTGGCATTCGTTCCAGGAGTAGAGACCAGTAATACACCACTGCAGTCTCTTCGCCTACTTGTCTTTCTGCTGCTGCTCATGATGTCATCACCCCGTGGCAGTCTTCTGGATCCTGGAATAACTCTGCCACTGGACAGCAAAATAGAAGTGTCCAGGTCACCCAGGCAGTGATGTGGGCACACGATGGAGAGGGCCTTTCCACTTTGCGGTCAAGAAGATAGACTCTGCACCTGGTGGGTCACATGACTGGATTTAGGTAAGTAATGGGGGCATTTTAGACCTTTTTTTTTATTTTTTTTATTATTATTTTTGCAGCTATTTTGCCTTTGCTGGGGGAGCTTACAATTAATATACATACATTCACAGAATTTCTCGGGAGTTTGAGATCTGGCAGACAAGAGTAGTATGCCTTCCAGTGTCCTCATAATGCTTCCAAATCCAATGCAGACATAACAATGATGAGCACACAGTGATAATGTGTCAGTAGATGAATAAGATCCTTTTAGATGTGCATTTTCTCCAAGAAGGCTTCACAAAGTTAAGCCTGCTTTTCACTTTACACAATGAAAATCTTAGATTATTTTTTTAGTAAAAAAAAATATTCTCTAATTATATATTTGTTCTTTTCTGTAGGACTGAGAATAAGAGAGACCAAGGAAGTGTATGAAGGAGAAGTGACAGAGTTAACCCCTTGCGAGACTGAGAATCCAATGGGTGGTTATGGCAAGACCATCAGCCATGTTGTTATAGGCCTGAAAACCGCCAAGGGAACCAAACAGCTGAAGGTGAGTTTACTGGGGTCCACGTTCAGAATTTAGCATTAAAAAATGTACAGGAAAGATATTGAGGTCAGCAAACTGCAGGAACTTGGCAACAAAATTCAAATGTTTGTTACCCTAAAATAAATAATAAAATGGATCCTGTTCCCTACCCACTGGGCACTTAAACCCCCTTCCTAACCAGACCAGTTTTCAGCTTTCGGTGCTCTCACATTTTGAATGACAATTACTCAGTCATGCAACACTGTACCCATATGACATTTTTATCCTTTTTTTTTTTTTTTTTTTTCACACAAATAGAGCTTTCTTTTGGTAGTATTTAATTACAGCTGGGGGTTTTATTTTTGGCGCTATAAATAAGACAGAAAATTTTGTAAAAAAAAAAAAAAAAAAAAATTCTTAGTTTCTGTTATAAAATTTTGCTAATTTGTAATTTTTCTTCATATATTTTGGCCAAAATTTAGACTGCTACATATCTTTGGTAAAAAAAACAAGCCAAATTTGGTCTGTTTGAAATCTATACAAGCTATAGTGCAAATCACTGAAAATTGATCACACCTGATGTACTTGACAGCCTATCATTTCTTGAGACCTTGAAATGTCAGGAAAGTTATTTTTTTTTTTTTTTTTTAAACCTTTTTTTATTTTTTAAAATCTTTTTTGGGCTACTTTCCCGTCTATAGAGGCGGAGCCAGGATATGTTCTTGGAGGGTTGGGAAGGAAGGGGAGAGGGAAAAGAAAACGGTGTATATTTGTAATAGAAGAATGAGTAGACAATGTAACAATATTGATTGGGAATTAGCGAAGCAATGTAATTGTATGTTGTTGAATAGAATTGTCTTATGAGATGAGTATATCACTGTTTTTTAATGATAAAAAAGAAGAAATGTCAGGAAAGTACAAATACCCCCCAAATTTTTTTCTCTCCTTCACAAAATTGCCATATTAACGGGTTATTTCTCTCACATGGCATATGCATACCCCAAAACACATTCTGCAACTCTTCCCGAGTATGGGATACCACATGTGTTAGACTTTTTTACAGTCTGGCTACATACAGATGCCCAACATGCAGGGAGCACCATCAGGCGTTCTAGGAGCATAAATGTCCCATAACTTGGCACTGTAGAACACTGATGGGGCACTCATCTGGCACTAATACTATAAGAAAAGTACCTGAAGCAGCCTCACGCTGCAGCTTCTCCCTCCTCTGGTCACACGATCAGTGTGAGCAACGCAGAGAACCGTACATGACGCCGGTTTGTTTACATTGATCGCTCCGTCATTGGATGGAGCGATCACGTGGTAAAGGGCCGCTGTCGTTGGCCCTTTAGTGTGATCCGTGACCCCCTGGGTCATAGTACGCCCTTCCAGAGTTATCGAGCCGTATTGTAGCATTCATTCGGCTATAGTGCGGTGGTTAACTGGTTAAAACATTTTATACAGTGCTTGTGCTGTATCATTTGTCCCCTTGTATCACCTAAACAACATGGCTGATCCTGCAAGTTTCTGCCCTCCCCTCTGTAAACTGACCAAGGTTTATCATGGCTGCTGCACCCGGACACCATGGTCAGTTTATGTGCCTTCGTAGTCTGCTGTGTCTCCTCCCACCCACCCCTCTCTGTCAGCTCCATCCACTCCACAATCCTCCACTCCCACTCTACAATCCCCTCTGTTGGATAATAACATGTGCCGCACTGTAGATCCTTTATTGAAAAAAGGTTGATATCTACCAACTCTATTTCAGAGTGTCTCCTGGCTCTCGCGTGACTCCTCGGCTCTCTCCTCCCTACTTATCTGGACTCCCCTCCTCATTGGCTGAAATGGCAGCGCAACGCCATTGGCTCCCTCTGCTGTGAATCAAAGTCAGTCAGCAAATGAGGAGAGAAAGAGGCCGTGGCACAGCTCCGTGTCTGAATGGATAAACGGAGCTGCAGCCCAGCCCGGGTGCCCCCCATAGCAAGCTTCTTGTTGTGGGGGCAATCGTCAGGAGAGAGGGGCCAGGAGAGTCGACGAAGGACCCATGAAGAGGAGGATTCAGGCTGCTCTGTGCAAATCCACTTTTTTCTGTTTAAAAAAAAAAAAAAAAACTGGCTAAAGAGGACAATGGGGTGGGGGGGACGACCAAGCGCTGGAGAAAGGCACACTTCACTTGTAAAGTAAGTGTGCCTTTTAAGTGCATGTATACAGTGCATGCTTGCAAATTATAGATCTCACCCACTTTACAACTGCTCTAAAAATCTATGTGCTGCAACAGAGTTCATAAATGCACTTTCCCCCCCAGTTGGACCCCAGCATCTATGAAAGTCTACAGAAGGAGCGAGTAGAAGTTGGGGATGTCATCTACATTGAGGCAAACAGCGGAGCAGTGAAGGTACATTTTTCTAATAATTTTTTAATTCTTATACGTGGTGAAACTTTTTTTTTTTTGTTATGAACATGTTTGCTATTTCCCCTATTCACCTGTTTAGGGCAATCGGTTATTTTTAATTGTTTTCCAGCATTAGTAATGCATCGATAATGGCTGCAGATTGCATACCTTCCACACTAAATTTATTTCTAGTTGAATAACATTGTGACAGATAAAATTTAAGTTAAAGGATGACTAAACTTTAAAACAAGCTGCATTTTTTTTTTTTTTATTTCCCTAAGCTAATTCAGCCACCTCCCACCAAACATGCATACTTGCACCTTAGTCCTGTGGCCGTGATTTTGCTGTATGTTTACCTCCAGGGCCACAAGTCTTCACCGCCCTCTCCATGCACATTACTGTCCCAAAAAGGCCTATTAGACCATCTCCATGGCTAAAACACTGATTATGGATGGCAATACTGGGTATTGTGCTTGAATAAAATATTAAAACCGCAAGTTAGACTTTGTAATCATCTGTGTGTTGTTTTTTTTACCTCCCAGCAATATTCCTGCAGCATTCTAGTTTGTTGTATTCCTGCATGGTGACACGTGCATTGGGTGTCTTGGCATTCACCAGAGAGGCCCAGAAGTTTTGTAGTCCTTTCTTTTTCTCAGCTTTCAACAGGGCAGTAATTGGTGCACGGCTCCCTCTAGCTGTTATCAGCAGCCTGTCAGTTGGGGATTTGGCAGCCATGCGGACAGCGCACCTGTTCCCTTCCTCTAACACTGTTCTCTCTACACCAAACAGAGGCAGGGCAGGTGTGACACCTATGCCACCGAGTTTGACCTTGAAGCTGAGGAGTACGTCCCGCTCCCGAAGGGAGACGTCCATAAGAAGAAAGAAGTGATTCAGGATGTCACGCTGCATGACTTGGATGTGGCCAATGCAAGGCCTCAGGTTGGTGTTGGACAGTCTCTATTTGTGGAACATGCTGGGAGGGGGGAGGTTTTATTAGAAGGAAACAGTTTTGTAGCGATATGGACATCAGGAAGCAGTACAGTGATTTAAAGTAGAACTATTGGCAAAATGACTTCCTTTTTTTTTTTTTTTTTTTTGGATAGAAGTAATGGAGGGTTATAACTCCCATCAGATTTTTATTTTTGCCATCTGTGTCCTATTGTAGAGATTTCCCTTTACTTCTTGTCCCATAGCCAAACAGGAAGTGAAGGGGAAATCCCTGCTAATTTGGGGAATTCCTTGGGGGGGCCCCCCCAGGTCACCAGAACTAGTGCCCCCATTGGAAGATTTCCCCTCGATTTATTTTCTGGGGAATTTCTTTTACTTTCCCTTTCAATGATAATGGTAAACAGAGGGTGAATCTCCCTAATGGGGGCACAGACAGCAATAAAAACTTAGATGTCCTAATCAACTAATTTCAAAGTAGTTGTAAAGAAACTTTTTTATTTTTTATTTTTTTTCACCTTTTAATGCATTCTCTGCATTGGGGTAAATTGTCGCTGTTCTGTGCAAAACCATTACACAGAGCAGGAAAGTAAAACGTTTTTTCTCAAAACGTCTTCCAGGACAGCCCATGAGACCTAGGGCTCCTCCTACCAGGACAGGAAACACATTCCCCCCACCAGATAAAAGGGCGGTCCTCCAGGCCCCATGTCAGTTATTAGTGTTTCCTCCGGACGGGGGGTAACATGTTCCAGGAACCTGGTCCCCTAGGTCTCATGAGCAGGGGCTCTGTAAGGCTATTTGGGGGCATATCACTAACCTTCTTTTCTGCCAGAAGCAGCACACCGCTGGGGAGGTTGGTTGTGCTGCTGTCTCCTGTCTCTCTGTGCCTGGAGAGGGCCATGACCGTGGTGATGTCTGCTCCCAAGCGCCTGTAGTCTCTATGTGAGCAGCAGTTTCCTCTCCTCACCCACAGCATGGCTGAAAGGTGTGAGGAGAAACAGGAAGCAGCAGCACTTGAGGGGGCGGAGCTTCTGCACTCCAAGCTGGCCCACAGGAAGTGCCGAGTGATAGGTCACTTCCGGGGCATATGACATCATCATCGGGCGCCGGAGACACTGGTTCCAGTCTTTTTAAGCGGTGCGGATGGGAGACGCTGGTTACTGGTGTGTTTTGGTGGAAAGCAGCCAGGCTGTGGAAAGCTAAACAGGGCAGGATGGACCAGTCTGCAGTTCCTGCACAGGCAGTGGAAGCAGTGCCCAACACCAGTACCTCGCAGGTAAGCCTGAAGTGTTTTGTCACTATCTTGCTATCCCTGTGAGTGTACCCTCCCCCTCCCCTCTCTGTAGTAGTGGGTTATGGGGACACATTTCTTCCCTCCTGCACGTGGTGTTTCGGAGAGTGTCAGGGTGGCTGTGAGTCTCATTTGGGGTCGTTTTATTTATTTTTTTGTCTTACAGACCAAGACCCAGGAGAAAGCTCAGGCACAGCCACCTAAAAGGAAATGTGCGGTGTGCGCAAACAAATTGAGCTCCTCTTGGAGCAAAGCAGTTTGTCGCAGCTGTATAGAGGGCCTTGTAAAAGATGACCCGGTTACCTCTTGCCAAAAGATGCTAGCTTCTGTCAGAGTCATGAGCTTGCGTCCACCTTTAGTTCCTTTAGAACGCTTATTGACAAGCTCCAGACTCCAGCAGAGGGTCCGTCGTCACAGAAGACGACAGTCAGCACTCCGCAGCAGGCGGACAGTGAAGACTCTGAGGCTGAGGTCAGATCTACCCGTTCCTCTCCAGAGGAATCAGGGTCAGAGATAGAGCCCGGGGATAGAGAATCCACTCGGCAGCGGGCTGCTCTCTGGAGAGGCAGTCAATAGAGGAGAGAGGTGGAGGGTTGGGAGGGGGGGTTAGATAAGAGGGATGGGAGGGGGAGGAAGACACCGGAACACAGGAATAGAAGGTGACACAAGCACACACACTGCAGCGAAGGTAGGAGGGAGTGAGTAGTGGGAGGTCTGGGAGGATAAAATTGAATAGAATACATAAATAGTTCACAATAAAATAGGCTATTGAGATGGGTTGATTGAGAGGGACAATGGGGAAGAGAGGGAGGGGGGGAGGGCGAGAAGGGAAGAAAGCGGGGTTAAATAAGATATAAATAAATTAATAATACAGTAGTAAATCTATACACTAAGTTTCAAGAAATGAATAATGAGCACTAGGGGAAAGGGGGAGTACACAGAAAACACACACACCAGGGTATAAGGTAAGATCTGCCTTTCTGGACGCTGCCCGCGACGGCAAGGCTCCCCCTCTCTTTGCCTTTTTTTTTTTTTTTTTTTTTTTTCCTTTTCCCCCCCCCCATATTATTCCTTTTTATTATTAAATTGTATTCTCTGCACTTTGGGGGGGGTTAATATGTTTGTACGTAAAAGAGGTGTAATGTGGCCCAAGGTAAGGGGAGGAGGGTGTGGGGAGGAGGGAAGGAAATGGGATCGGGATGAGAGGAATGTGAAATGGGGTGAAGGAGCAGAGGTGAGGAAGGAGGGGGAGAGAGGACAGAGGGAGAGGAGGGGAGGAGAAGAGGGAAAAAAAAAAAGAAAAAACTATGAGGAGCCCAACCAGGAGGGATCAAAATATACTGGGAAGGGCTGGAGGGATAGAGGTTCGTGCCTGGCCCACTCGGGCATTGTTTAGTCACCCCCCGTATCCATCACCTACGGGAAACTAAAGTACCCATAGGTAGGTGTTGGGAAGCTTAGTTTAGGGTTTTTTTTTTTTTTTTTTTTCTCTCTCTCTCTCTTCTCCACCTTTCTCTCTCCTTTCTCCCCCATCTTTCCTCCCCCGCTGGACACCACCGGGTCAGGAGGAAAATGGAGGGGACAAGGGTTACCTCATTGAACGTTAAAGGATTAAATACTCCTGAAAAACGAAAAATGTTGTTGAATGAACTTAAGCGCCTAAAAACA
This sequence comes from Lithobates sylvaticus, assembly GCA_028564925.1. Taxonomy (NCBI): domain Eukaryota; kingdom Metazoa; phylum Chordata; class Amphibia; order Anura; family Ranidae; genus Lithobates; species Lithobates sylvaticus. The sequence continues at coordinate 22,156,371 of CM053032.1, forward strand.
GATGTGGGGATGGTGCAAGAAACGCACCTGAAAACAGGGGCCTCTTTATATCTCCAAAATAGACACTTTCCCAATGTGTATCATGCATGTAATCAAAAATCTAAAACAAAAGGAGTTGCTATTTTAATTTCTAATAGAATTCCTTGGTCACTTCTGGAGAAATGTCAGGATGAAGGAGGAAGATATATCTTTCTTAAGGGGATTATAGGATCAGTAAAAGTGACTTTAGCTACTATATATGCCCCGAACTTAAACCAAGATAGCTTTCTGAAAAAGACTCTGTCTAAACTAATGGAATTCAAGGATGGAATTCTAATAACAGGGGGTGACTTTAATATCCCTCTTGATCCCAAATTAGATACTTCTAAAGGAACCTCCTCAATAGCGATCGGAATAAGAAAAAATATAACCAGAAAGCTTGAAGAATGCCAATTAGTAGATGCTTGGAGGGCCTTTCATGCTGAAGAGAAGGACTTTACTTTCTTTTCTAACCCACATCACTTATATTCGAGAATTGATCTTTTTTTAATACCACAGCAAATACTTTCGAAGGTCCGGGACACTCAAATAGGGAATATTACCTGGTCAGATCACGCCCCAATCACAATAAGGATAGACCTGACGGGAGGGACTCAAAAAATGGAATGGAGATGGCGACTAAATGAAAGCCTGTTACAGTGCCCCGAGATTCGAGATGATCTAACTACAGAAATCAATTCATATTTTCAAACAAATGACGACGGGGAGATGGATATGGGAATAGTCTGGGAGGCTCATAAAGCGGTAATTAGGGGAATTTTAATCAAATATGGCACTCGAGTGAAGAGAGCCAGGGAGGAGAGGATGATGTGGTTACTGGAGAAGATACAGGAAATGGAGAAAAAACATAAAAAGACATTGGAAAGGGAAACCGGAATTGACTTAGCAGACCTGAGAAGACAACTATCAGATCTTCTCAGGTATAAAGCCAGGGCTATCCTCCAATATGGAAAGAGCGTAATATATCATTCAGGAGATAAATGCGGAAGAGTTTTAGCTAAAAAATTAAAAGAACAACAGAAGAGGTCATATATACCTTACATCAAAACTGAGGGAGGTCAAAAAACTTATATGCCTAAAGACATTGTAAAGGAATTTAGAGAATTTTATAAGACACTATATAACCTACCAATCCCTTCCGTATCCCCTCAGTCGATGGAAGAATATCTGACCTCCTCACAAATAACTAGATTGTCATCTTCAGCTCGCTCAGAGATGGAGATGCCAATCACAATAGAGGAAGTGAGACTAGCCATAAAATCGATGAAAGGTGGGAAGGCACCTGGCCCAGACGGGTTTTCCTTGCAATACTTTAAAAGTTTTCTCCCTGTATTAAGTCCATACTTAGCTAAAACATTTAATATTTGGGGACATACATCAACCCCACCAGCAGAGGCGTTGAAGGCACATATTGTAGTAATACCTAAAGAAGGGAAGGATCAATCAGTGTGCAGTAGTTTCCGTCCAATATCCCTATTAAATATAGACATGAAAATTTTCACAAAGATACTTGCATCCCGCATACAACCGTACTTGACTCAGTTAATACATTTGGACCAAGTGGGGTTCGTCCCCACACGAGAAGCTAGAGATAGCACTATAAAAGTGTTAAATTTGCTCCAATATGTAAACCAGAGAGGGATGTCAAGTGTCTTTGTGAACACAGATGCCGAAAAGGCTTTTGATAGGGTTAATTGGACTTTTATGAGGGGAGTACTAAAACACATGGATTTTGGAGATAGAATGTTACACTGGATTGAAGGGATATACTCTACACCACAAGCCTTGGTTAAGGCTAACGGAGTTCATTCAGAGTATTTCTCTATATCAAATGGGACGCGCCAGGGCTGCCCTTTATCGCCTCTATTATTTGTTCTGACTTTGGAGCCCTTGTTAAATAAAATTCGTCAAAATCCCGATATTAGTGGTATTTGTATTGGAAAACAAGAATATAAAGCCTCCGCATATGCGGACGATCTACTTTTTTCAATTACAAATCCACAGATATCACTTCCAAACCTCATAAAGGAGGTGGAAGAATACGGTGCCCAGTCGAACTTTAAGATAAATTACAGCAAGTCGGAGGCGATGTGGGTGTCCATGGAGCACCCCATATGCAAGAATATAGTGGATAGTTTTAAGTTTAGATGGACATCAAGTGCACTAAATTATCTTGGAATCTATATCCCACCGAAGTTAAAAGACATCTATGTTTTAAATTATCCCCCTTTAATTAAAGAAGTAACAGCACTATTGGAAAAATGGAGTAAAGCAAGACATTCCTGGTTCGGGAGAAGTAATATTCTAAAAATGAGTATTATACCAAAGTTCCTGTATCTTTTCCAGGCCTTGCCTGTGTCTGTCCCTCTGGCCTTCTTTAACCAAGCTAGATGTGTCTTTACAAAATTTATCTGGGCAAGTAGACGCCCAAGGATAAATAGAAAACTGCTCACTTTATCAAAAACGGCAGGAGGAATAGCAGCGCCAGACCTATATAAATACTACCTAGCGTCCCAACTGGGTAGGATAATAGATTGGAACCGAAATGAAGGGAGTAAACTGTGGATCAATATCGAGCAATATGTTAGTAAAATCCCACTTAACAGGGCAATATGGTGCTGCGCTGCTATCCCTCCTGCAGTAAAGACACACCCCTTGATAGGACCCACACTTCTGACGGGAGAAAAGTTTATCCAGAATTCTAAACCCTCTTCAATAAAATCCCCCCTGTTTCCTATCTTGGGGAACCCGGATTTTCCTCCGGGCCTTGAGCTAGGGGTCTTCAAAAAAATGATAGATAGAGGCATTTTCCAAGCATCGCATTTCTTTAATCTTAATAATTGGCCAACACTAGACTTATTAATGAACATGGATGGTCAGTTTAAATTACCTTTTTGGCAAGCACGACAGATTAGACACTTCCTGGAATCCATAGGGCCCCAGGAAAGCTATAACCGACCAAGAACAAAATTTGAGAGATACTGTGAGGAGAAAGGGTCTTTCCCCCACGGAGTCTCTAAGTTATACGCAATGCTGACCGCCCCTCCAGAACACTTTAAGATGGTAAGCCTGGGAAAGTGGGAGAGAGATTTGGAACAAATTTTCACAATAGATCAACAACAGAATATAATATATCTAACCTTAAACTCCTCCAGATGTACTAAGATTCAGGAATTGAATTACAAAATTCTAACGCGATGGTATTATACACCCTCCCTAATGAACAAATTCTCCCAAACGACATCGGATAGGTGCTGGAGGGGCTGTCAAGAAAGAGGTACCATTGTACATATTTTCTGGACTTGTCCAAAAATTAAAATTTTCTGGCAGGAAGTGCAGAGAATCATGCAACGATTCACGGATTACCGGATACCATGGGACCCGGCATTCTATCTCTTACATTCCTCACAAATCCCACGGGAGAGATATAAAAACTCACTCTTGTGCCACATGGTAAATGCTGCTAAAAGTAGTATAACGGCATGCTGGAAGGATCCAGCTGCACCGCAGATCTCCATGTGGCTTAACAAGGTGAGAAACATAGGGATAATGGAAAATATGATTCCCACAACTATGACTAAAAAAGAACAAATATCTGAAACATGGGCCCCATGGGAGTCCTTTCTGCAAACTGAGGAAGGTAAGAGACAGATCGGGGAGGAAAGTTGGGAGTAACTCGAATACAACTAGTAAAATAAGTAGAAATGAGGTATATACAATACGGCCATCGACGGGAGAGAGGGGGGAGGAGGGGGAGGGAGGGGGAGGAGGGGGAGGGGAGGGGGGGGGAGTCCCCCTTTTTTTTTTTTTTTTGTTTTGTTAAGTTAGGGAGTAGTTAACAGGGAAGGGGGGGGGAGGGAAAAATAAAATAAACAGGTCTATGGATTTAGAATATAGAAAGGCAAAGGCAGATATGCAACATGAAGATAATGTGATGCAATATGTAAAGGCTATGCCGTATCTTTTTATTTTATGTTTAAACAGTATATCTATGTAGTCCTGTAAAGAAATAAAGAATTTAAAAAAAAAAGAGAATCCACTCGGAGCTCGAGATTTAAGTTGTCCGTAGAAGATGTGGATGACTTATTGAAGGCCATCTATTCTACCCTTGAATTGAAAGAAGAGGAGGTTCAGCTATCCAAACATGATCTCATGTATAAGGGATTGCACAAGAAAAAATCTAGAGTTTTTCCAGTCCATAGCTCATTGATTGATACTATCAAACTGGAATGGGATAATCCTGAGAGAAAACCTTTCTTCTCTAGTAACCTTAAAAGGAGGTTTCCTTTTGATGAGGACACTACGCAGCCGTGGAATAAAAATCCCAAGCTAGACGCACCCCTTTCAAAGGTTTCAAAGAACTCGGACCTAGCGTTCGATGATATGGGTACGCTTAAGGATCCGATGGACAAGAGGGGGGATATCCTTCTCCACAGAGCCTGGGACTCTGCGGTTGGGAACCTCAAACCTGCTCTGGCCTCCACTTGTGTGGCCAGAAATCTGGAGGTGTGGTTAACCCAAATTCAGACTCATCTGTTGGCAGGTACCTCCAGAGAGCAGATTTTGAAGTCTTTTCCTCTCCTCTTTCAGGCAGTAGGTTTTTTGGCAGATTCTTCCGCAGAGTCGGTGAGAATGTCGGCCAGGACCTCGGCTTTAGTGAACTCGGCCAGGAGGAGCCTTTGGCTTAAGACCTGGTCAGGGGACTCAGCCTCCAAGTTACGCCTTTGTGGGCTCCCCTTAACAGGCGATCACTTATTTGGCCCAGGGCTGCAGGAGGCCCTGGAACGCACTGCCGACAGGAAGAAGGCTTTCCCAGAGAAAAAGAGAATCCCAGCAGCCAGGAAGTTTTTTCGTGGCCAAGGCAGGCAGCAGGGTCCTAAAGGAAAGGACAGCAGGCCGAAAAAACACTGGACAGGGCACAAAGGCAGAGGCAAAGGGGGGGTCCTGTTTAACCCTCCTCAACAGCCCACCAAACCGCAGTGACTTGCGTTCCCCAGTGGGAGGAAGATTGAGGGCCTTCTTCCCACAGTGGGCAGCAGTTACTTCAAGCCCCTTTATCCTGGACCTTGTGACCAACGGGTACAGGCTGGAATTCGCCCACCAACCACCAGAGCGGTTTTTGGTCACCTTTCCTCCCCAGGATCGGGAGAAAGCGCAGGCCCTGGGTCTCCAGATCGGAGACCTGTTGGATCAGAAGGTCCTGATTCCTGTTCCCCAGTCAGATCAGGGCAAGGGATTCTATTCCCATGTATTTGTTGTCAAAAAGCCGTCAGGGAAGTTTCGACTTATCCTGAATCTCCGAGCTTTAAACAAATCAATCAGATACAAACATTTCCGGATGGAGACGGTTTTCACTATCAAAAGCCTACTCTACCCAAACTGCTACATGGCCACGTTGGACTTGAGGGATGCTTATCTTCACATCCCTATCCACTCAGCCTTCCAGAGATATTTAAGATTAGCAGTGAAGATGAGGACAGGGACCCGACACTTCCAGTTTCAGGCCCTCCCCTTTGGTCTTTCCTCAGCCCCACGCATTTTCACAAAAGTGTTGGGGGAAGCCCTAGCTCCACTCAGGCTAAAAGCGATAACTATTATCCCTTACTTAGACGACCTCCTGGTGGTAGCAGCGTCATACCAGAAGCTGTTGGAGGATCTCCAGGCTGTACGGGACTTCCTACAGTCCTTAGGCTGGTTAATAAACGTAGAAAAGTCGTCCTTAACTCCGGCCCAGAAGGTGACTTACCTGGGTTACGACTTTTGCTCAGTAGATCAAAGGGTCTTTCTTCCTCAGGAGAAGATTACCAAAATGATCCAATCTATGTCAGCATTGCAGACAAACCAGTCGGTCTCCCTAAGACAGGTTTCGAGGGCAGTGGGTCTGATGACCTCATGCTTTCCTGCAGTCCCATGGGCAAGACTTCATCAACGTCCACTACAACTGTTCCTCTTAAGAAACTGGAACGGGGATGCAAGGTCCCTGGAGTCAAGAGTCCGGCTTCCCACCAGGGTAAAGAGAAGCCTGTGGTGGTGGAGAGCAAGCCAGCACCTAGCAGGAGGTCTCCCATGGTCCATTCCCATTTCCCAAAGGATTACTACGGATGCAAGTTCCTGGGGATGGGGGGCCCATCTCAACAATGCAGTAGCACAGGGAGAGTGGTCCTCGAGGGAGGCAAGGGCTTCATCCAATCAAAGAGAGCTTCTAGCGGGGGGCACGAGAAGCCGGATACTCCAGTCAATTGCCCAGGAGATTCTAGTATGGGCAGAGGGGAATCTGGCTTCAATTTCAGCGGTGCACTTGAAGGGCGCACAAAATTGGTTAGCAGACTACCTCAGCCGTCACCGGGTAGATCGAGACAACTGGTCCCTTCATCCCGAAGTCTTTGCAGACCTCACCAGCAGATGGGGATACCCAGTAGCGGATCTGTTCGCAAACAGGAACAACCACAAGACGGAAATGTTCTTTTCCATGAACCCAGCAGACCAATCCTTGGGGATCGATGCGCTGGCAAACCCATGGCCTTGCGGCCTATGTTATGCCTTTCCGCCGATCAGACTTATTCCAGAAGTCCTCCGGAAGTTTCTTCTAGAAGAAACAGACCTCATTCTAATTGCCCCGTTTTGGCCCAAGAGGCCATGGTTTTCCCTGCTACAGACTCTAGTTTCAGAGCCTCCACTGAGTCTTCCAAAGAGGGAAGACTTATTGTTGCAGGGTCCAGTGTCTCACCCCCAGGTGATTTCCCTAAGATTGTCAGCTTGGTATCTGAAGAGAAGATGCTAAGCGCCCAGGGGTTCTCCGACAAAGTAGTCAGGACTCTGGTAGACTGTAGAAAACCAGTAACCAGAGCCATTTATTCCAAGGTTTGGAAAAAGTTTAATTCTTGGTTATCGGAGAATCGGAGACTAACCCACGATATTCCGGAAATTCTGGAATTTTTTCAAGAGGGGGTTGACAAGGGTCTTTCCGTTAGTACCCTAAAAGTACAAGCGGCAGCTATTAGTGTTTTCCTCCAGTTTTCTCTCCTGGAAAATCCCATTGTAGCCAGATTTTTCAAATCAATTTCAAGGGCCAGGCCAGTAGTGGTGAAAAGTTGTCCATCTTGGGACCTGTCCCTAGTACTTCAGGCTTTGGTGGAATTTCCTTTTGAGCCTCTCGAGGAAATCTCAGTTAAACTACTTACATTAAAAGTAGTTTTTTCTGGTAGCTATTACCTCAGCACGTAGGGTAAGTGAGCTGCAGGCCCTGTCAGTTAGGGAGCCTTTTCTCACGATTTTTGATGATCGAGTCGTTTTAAAGACTGATCCGTTTTTTTTGCCTAAGGTGGCTAGTACATTCCACCGAACTCAGGATATTGTACTGCCATCCTTTTGTAGTTCACCGCACGGCGAACAGGAAAGAAAGTTTAGTTGCTTAGACGTAAGAAGGATCCTCCTTGCCTATCTTGAGGTCAATAAGACCTTTAGGAAAACCGATGCTTTGTTTGTCCTCTTTTCGGGGGCACACAAGGGAAACAGTGCATCTAAAGCCACACTAGCCAGGTGGATAAAGCAAGCTATCTCTGAAGCTTACAAAATTAGGGAGGTTTCTCCACCTTTTGTCACAGCACACTCAACTAGAGCCTTATCTACGTCTTGGGCTGAGAGGGCTGGTGCCTCACCGGAGCAAATTTGCAGGGCTGCCACATGGTCCAGTTACTCGACCTTCATTAAACATTATCGCCTGGATCTCCTATCAGCGCAGGAGCAGGCGTTTGGTCGTAAGGTCCTGCAGGCAGTTGTCCCTCCCTAGACTGGTAAGTTCTGGCTCATCGTCTCATGGGCTGTCCTGGAAGACGTTTTGAGAAAAGCTGAGTTAGACTTACCGGTAACTCCTTTTCTGAGAGTCTTCCAGGACAGCCGGATTCCCACCCGGTTTTGTCTAAAGTTATGTGTATTATGCATATGTTTTTCAGGGACGTCCTACGGTTCTTGAGTAGACTGACATGGGGCCTGGAGGACCGCCCTTTTATCTGGTGGGGGGAATGTGTTTCCTGTCCTGGTAGGAGGAGCCCTAGGTCTCATGGGCTGTCCTGGAAGACTCTCAGAAAAGGAGTTACCGGTAAGTCTAACTCAGCTTTTTTTTTTTTTTTTTTGGAGATACAAAAAATTAAACCTTTTATGTAGTCAGAAGGTCTTTTATCTTAATGCATTTTCACCCACCCTTAATACTTACCTGAGCCCCATCTCGATCCAGCGATGTCCACATGTGCCTCGTTAGTCCGGGACTCTTGCCTCGTGATTGGCTGAAAGACAGCTGCGGGAGTTAGGAGACGGGGCAGAACCACAGCCTCGTGTCTGAATTAAAGCGGAAGTAAACCCATCGATTTAACAGTTTAAAAAAAAAAAGGCATGCCGTGAATGCTAACTACACATTGGCTGTGCTCTCAACCAAACAGTCAAACCATCCAATTGCTGGTGTCATAACAGATCACATGTGCAGCACTGTGGCAGTTGAAGATTAAACAGAGTCAAAGATGGCAGCTTTCTTGGCTGAAAACGATAGGGGGTTTACTTCCACTTTAATGCACAGAGCTGCGGCTAGGGTGCCCCCAAGCTGCTTGCAGTGGGGAGCACTCAACAGGAGGGAGGAGCCAGGAACTCCAGCCAGGGACCCGAGAAGAGGAGGATCCAGGCCGCTCTGTGCAAGACCATTACACAGAGGAGCGAAGTTTAACGTTTATTATTTTAAGAGGGAAAAAAACAAGACTTTACAGTCACTTTAAACATTAGAGTTTTTTCCTCCGATCATTCAGAATTCTTTGCAGGTGTATTTGACCTGCTTTTGATTTTCTATAGACTTTTATGGGAATAAAAGCAATACAAAAGCCCATTGATGCTTCCTCTTAACCGGCCCTATACTAACAGTACATGGCGAGACAACTGCATCTGACCAAAGACAAAGTAGGGATGTCCCGATACCGATACTAGTATCGGTATCGGGACCGATACCGAGCATTTGCGCGAGTACTTGTACTCGCACAAATGCTCCCGATGCCTGATCCGATACCTGGGAGGAGGCATTTGTCAGATTCGGCGACCCGGCACAACCGGAAGTAAGCGGGCGGAACAACGGAAGTGACGCTCGTGTCGACGTCAGCGTTTGGACATCCCGACGCCCATCTTGGTACACCCTTCACTCGGCCGCAGTAAGCCAGCAGCGGCCATCTTGTTACACCCAGCCTGAACTATATGGGCTGGGTGTAACAAGATGGCCACTGCTGCTTTTATGCGGCCCAGTGGAGTACCAAGATGGGCATCGAAGGGCAGCCTTTCCTGTCATGGCATTTCAGTGCCTGCCCATGGGTGCCCATAAATGCCACCTATTAATGTCCCATGCCTGCAAGTGCCACCTGTCAGTGCCATCAGTGCCAGCTACCTATCAATGCCCATAAGTGCCCCTGTGAGTGCCAGCCACCTGTGCCAGCCACCTGTGCCAGCCACCTGTGCCAGCCACCTGTGCCAGCCACCTGTGCCAGCCACCTGTGAGTGCCAGCCACCTGTCTGTGCCAGCCACCTGTCTGTGCCATCTGTGCCAACAATTTGTCATTTCCAGCCATCAGTCAGTGCTCCATATGCATGTCAGTGCCACCTAATCCTATCAGTGCCATCTAATCTGTATTGTGCTCTGAAAACTGTCACATGACATTAAAAGAAAGTATCGGTATCGGCGAGTACTTCAAAAAAAGTATCGGTACTTGTACTCGGTCTTAAAAAAGTGGTATCGGGACAACCCTAAGACAAAGTGTAAAGCAGAATGATGTGGTCCTGTTCACATTGGTGTTTCTCATTGCAGGGAGGCCAAGACATCCTTTCGATGATGGGTCAGCTGATGAAACCAAAGAAAACTGAGATTACAGGTAATCCTAAGCATTTCTCTTATTTTATATGGTACCAAACTAAATCTCATCATCATTGATGCAAAAAAATAAAATAAATCTATATATGAATTTGCACATCAGATCAGTACATCATGGGTGTGCCATTCAGAGGCTCTGGCAATGTTTACCTCCAGCCTTGGGTCTGTATAAAGGAACTGATCGGACTGTAGGAAGTGGAGCTAAATTACAGATTGAAGGGAGGAGGAATCGCTAGCATGTGTATGCAAATAAGTATGGTCATGGGACTTTGTGAGGCATGTCACCAAACAAAGTAATGATACAGGAAATGCATAAAATAAAAATACATACATTTATTATACAAATAAGATTGTGAAGAAAGTGCCGGTTCACACTGGGGCAACACGACTTACAGCGCAACTTAGCAAGGCAACTTCAACACGGCTTTGAGTGATTTACAACACAACTTCAAGTCGCCCCCAGGCCAGGCAATTTTGGCCAATCACAGAATAATCAGCTCTCTGGGAGGGAGGGGTTTGCCTGTGTAAACTAATTTTATTTTCCTGTAAAGTCGCTTCAATATAAATGGAGATCCGACTTGGAGGCGATTTCCATTGAATTCTATGGGTACAAGTCACCATGAAGTAGTACAGGAACCTCTTCTGAAGTCGGAGCGACTTCAGTAGTGTACATTAAGACGGCTCTCATTGACTATAATGTAATTCCTAATGTCAAGCGACTTGGGGCGAATTGAGGTCAGACAAGTCGGAACCCAAGTTGCGGTAGTGTGAACCGAGCCTTAAAATGTTCTCTAAGTACATGATACCATTATTGAAACAAAATTCCATTGAAAAAATGGTTGGTAATGTATTCCTTTATTTTCGTTTCCGAAAAAAAAATCGTTTATTTTCGTTTCCGTTGATTCGTACCGATTCGTAAGTCGTCGGTGTTCGTATTCGTAACGATTCGTACATTCGTAAGAGTTATTTTTTCGTTGATTCGTTTATTCGAAATTCGGATGCATTCGTATTTATTCGTAACATTCGTAGATTCGTAATCGGAGCATAATTCATAATTTTATGTAATGTGTATGCTATTACATTTTAAGAGACACGGAAAATTACGAATCGAAAAAAAAAGTTACGAATGTACGAATTTTTTCGTTCAATCCATTCGAAGCACGTTAAGCAGCGCCATTGTAAGAGACACGGAAAATTATGAATCTAAAAAAAAAAGTTACGAATGTACAAATTTTTTCGTTCATTTTTCGTTGTTCCTGTTTTCGTTTTTCGGATTTTCTTCATTCGTTGTTTCTAATTTTTGTTTTTTTCGGATTTTCGTTGTTTTTCGGATTCGTTCAATTCGAACGATTCGTTCATTCGTACGAAAATAACGAAAGAAAAACGAAACGAATTGCACATGTCTAATGAATAATGGATGTAAATTGTGCAAAATCCAACTATTTTAAATAATTGTATTATGTACTTTGAGAACTTTTTTTATCTTATTTGTATAATGCATCTTTTTTTATTATGTATTTCCTGTATTATTACTTTGTTTAGTGACATGCCTCACATAAAGTCCCCATGATCGTAGTTCTTTGCATACACATGTTTACCAGGTATGGAGGCCTGTCAATGTGGTTGTGATAGATCATATATTTTTCTTGTATCGAATCGCTAGCATGCTCTCTACAAGTCCCATCTACCACGATGGCAGGTGGAACATTTTATAGTCATTTGTAGTGAACAATCCCCAGCCTTGATGACGTGACGCTTTGCTAGTTTCTATGTAACTTTTTTCCCAAAGGGTATAATATCTATTTTGCATGACCTATGAACAATGTCTGGTCCTGAAAGCCTAATGGTAATGAAAACAAATTACCCTTAAAGCAGAACTACACTGCATCTGAGCACTAAAAACGCTATTCAGTTTATTTGTAATATTCAAAGCAAACTCCCTCATCCATCCATGTCTCCATGCTTTATTTTGTTCAGAAATCACTTTGAAACAAACTTCCCTATGAACTGAAAATTATTTCAAGGGTTCGTCCAAGTTAAAGGGGGTGAGAGAGGCTGTTGTATGCCATGTCAGTGATTTGTGTTGTATAATACTATGAATTGCTCTGTCTCTTTTTCCCCAGACAAACTAAGAGGGGAAATCAACAAGGTGGTAAATAAATACATCGATCAGGGCATTGCGGAACTGGTTCCTGGCGTCCTGTTCATTGATGAGGTGCACATGCTGGACATTGAATGCTTCACCTACCTCCATCGTGCCCTGGAGTCATCACTTGCCCCAATTGTCATTTTCGCCACCAACAGAGGAAACTGCCTCATCAGGTACTGGGTGCCTTGGGTATCGATCAGGAGGAATGGGCAGGTTAAAGCGGAGCTCCACCCGCACCAAAAATATTTAGTCAGCAGCTACAAATACTGCAGCTGCTGACTTTTAATAAATGGACACGTAACTGTTCCAGCGGTGTCGGCAGAAGATGACGAGCGATCGATAGTCTCTCGGCTGCCCTGCCGCCATCCTCTTTCAGGGAATCAGGAAGTGAAGACGCAACGTCTTCACTGCCTGGTTCCCTACTGCTCATGCGCGAGTCGCGCTCCGCGTCTCTATTGGTCCCCGTTGTATCCTGGAAACTGTGTTTCCCAAGACGCAACGGGGCATCTGTGGATAGGGGCGGGGCAGCTCTGGATATCTCGTCCGGAAGTGGGTGCAGATACCTGTATTATACAGGTATCTCCACCCCCTTCCCCCCTGAAAGGTGCCAATTGTGGCACCGGAGGGGGGGGGGGGATCCGATAAGCGGAAGTTCCACTTTAGGGTGGAGCTCCGCTTTAAATATAGGATCTTGTCTTTAAAAAAAAAAAAAAAAAAGTATACACACACACTTTATTTTTTATTATTATTTATTAGTATTAAAAAAATAAAAATAAAACTGACATACATTTGCAGCATAAAAAATAAATACAAATATCCCTGATCTTGAAAGGGTAAGAAAACTGTAATGTGTGTGTGTGTGTGTGTGTATATATGTATGTGTATATATATATCTCACACACACACACACACACTTCATATTTTTTTTATTTTTCATTCAAGGGGGTGTAGCCTATAGATGCCAGAGAGAAACACTTGATTTCTAAAGTATTGACTAAACTGTGTTTCACAATTTTTTTTTATATATATATATATATATATATATATATATATATATATATATATAATATATAGTAAATTTTACTGTTTCCTTACTCTTTCAAGATCAGGGATATTTTTGAGTCTTTGTAACTGAGTTGGCTTGGACCAGAAGGCTTTAAAGGCTAACGTTGCCTTTTAGACCATGTTGTGTTACACCCATCTTGGAATGTAACCCGGTTGCAAGTGGACCTAATTGCATCCCAGTCTGCAATCCACTGATCAAATTTTTTTATGCTGCAAATGTATGTCCTTTTTTTTTTTTTTTTTATACTAACAAATAAACAAATAAAAAAAAAAAGTGTGTGTATATATGTGTTATGTTTACAGGTGGAAGCAAAGAAATATTAAGTATGTATTTCCGGAGCCATTTTTATTCATTTATTTTAAACCTGAAGATTATGTATGTCTTCTTTTTTTTTTTTTTTTTTTTTATACTACTAACAAATAAAAAAAGTGTGTGTGTGTGTGTGTGTGTGTGTGTGTGTGTGTGTATGTATGTATGTATGTATGTATATATATATATCTATATATATATATATATATATATATATATATATATATATATATAATGTATATGTATATGTGTGTTCTTGTTTAAATGATTGGTCTAGTGCCAGTCAAAATTAACTGTCCATGCAGGTCAAAGCCACTGGTTTCACTAATGGTGGCCCTGGAAGCTGCTTCTCCTTACCAGCCTGTTTGTTCAACCACTATCTGCTCGCAATCAAACCTATTACATAACAGCATTATGTGCTGATTGGGTACTATGATTGCCAAACACTTCCATACAAGAAAAGTGTTTTAGTGAACTAATATTACTGTATGCAGTGTTCTGATCCTGTACACTGTTATGGCTTTTCAGGGGGACAGAAGACATCCTCTCCCCACACGGGATACCCCTGGATCTCCTGGACAGGGTGATGATTATCCGGACCATGCTGTACACACCACAGGAAATGAAGCAGGTAAGGACAGCTTGATGGTTTGAATCTGTACTGGAAAATACATTTGGATCGGGGTATTTTGATATTGGAAGTCTAATTGTGGCCTTCCTTAAAGGGAATGCATAGTGCCCTTTGACATAAACAGCAAGAAAAATCTGACCAGTTTTAGCTAGCTTGTGTACGCATTTATTCATGTTGGATAGTATAGTTCTCTCTATACTTCCAGCTCTATGATGGGAGAGCTGCAGCTTTCATACACTGGAGCCATGATGATGTTTGACCACCCCTCTTGTCCATTCACAGAATGTTTTGTATTTGGTGAATGTTTCACAGAAGGCAAAGCAGTAGAGAACAAACAATGCAGCTTCAGTGTATGAGAGCTTCTGTTCTTCTTTCACAGTGCCAGAAGTATATTGGTTTACTACTATGAATGTGTAAATATTAAAGAAACTGCAGCAATAGATAAAATCGGATACACCTCCCGAGGCTTGGCTTATTTTTCAACTGCGGTTTTAAAAAAATAAGATGTCCCCGGCGTTCTCTCTATATGCAGCCCTTGCTGCTTTAACCACTTAGGAAGATTTGCCCCCTTAATGACCAGGCCATTTTTTTGTGATACTGCACTGCGTCGCTTTAACTTACAATTGCACGGTAGTGCGACGCTGTACACAAACAATCGATGTCCTTCTTTTTTTTTTTTCCACAAATGGAGCTTTCTATTGGTGGCATTTGATCACCTCCTACGGTTTTTATTTTTTGCGCTATAAACAAAAAAAGAGCGACAATATTTTTTTTACTTTTTGCTATAATAAATATCCCAATTTTTCTGCATCAATTTAGGCCAATATGTATTCTACATATTTTTGGTAAAAGAACATCACAATAAGTGTATATTGATTGGTTTGTGCAAAAGATATAGCGTTTACAAAATAGGGGATATATTTATTGGATTTTTTATTTTTTTTCTAGTTATGGCGGTGATCAGCGATTTTTAGCAAGACTGCGGCAGACAAATCCGGCACTTTTGACACTTTTATTTGGGACCATTGACATTTATACAGCGATCAGAGCTAAAAATAGCCACTGATTACTGTATAAATGTCACTGGCAGGGAAGATGTTAACACTAGGGGGCAATCAAGGGGTTAAGTGTGTCCTAGGGAGGTGTTTCTAACTTGGGGGGTACTGACTGGGAGAAGAGAGAGATCGCTATTCCTGATCACTAGGAACAGCAGATATGTCTACTTCCCTGACAGAATGGAGAACTGTCTGTTTACATTGACAGATGCCCGTTCTGGCTCTCTGAGGCGCAATCGTGGGTTGCTGGTGGACATCGCGGCCACCGACCGCGGTTGTCGCCTTGTAGTTTCAATGAACTACTATGGTGCTGTTGAGCGCTTTGGTAGGTCATTCTCTCTGCCTGCCCGTATGAGCAGACCGACAGAGACACGTCTGCTGGAGTCCTGCATGGCACCCCAGATCCGCTGATCGAGCGTGCAATGCTAAAGGCTTTAGTTTAAAAAAAAAATGCGTATTTATTATTTAAAAAAAAAAAAA
This sequence comes from Lithobates sylvaticus, assembly GCA_028564925.1. Lineage (NCBI taxonomy): Eukaryota > Metazoa > Chordata > Amphibia > Anura > Ranidae > Lithobates > Lithobates sylvaticus. The sequence goes on from CM053032.1 coordinate 22,171,995, forward strand.
AAAAAGATCAACTTATCCTTTAAACTGTGTTGCAAAGGAAGTGTGAGGGTAGAAAATGTTTCCTCGTATTGAGGAATTTATTTGACTTTTCTTTAGACATACTCCCTCTTAATCAATGGTGATTTGGCATGTCTGTTGTGCACGTCTATAGAGATGTCAAGGATGCTTCTGTCGAACCTCATGTGTTTGCAGACATTTAAAAATAAAAAATTGAACAAAATTCAAATTAGCATGAATCTTAAATCTAGAACAGGGCTTAAAGCTGTATTAAACCCAAAACCTTTGGGGGTCATTTATGAAACAAATTAGCAACTTGATTTCTATTCATTTTATAGTGTGACTGCATTAGTTTTTTCTTTTAGGCTTTGCCTCCTTTGCTTTAACCGGGTGATCTGCATCCATTCTTTCACACCTCTTGCATTGTAAGAAGTCACCATATCTTTAAATATAAAAGAAACCTTCAGTTCTAGCTAATAAATTCCTTCACAAATGCTGGAAATGAATAAAGACCATTGCATTCATTATCTCATCCTTGAGCGGCTGTCAGTAAAGTTTCAGGAGAGCTCGCGCCGGTCTGCTGGCTGTGCATTCCCAGGTTTCATCTATGCAGGCGCCTCACGCTATCTTGTTTACAGAGCTGCCAAAGTGAAAAATACCTGTATTATATGAGACCTGCTATCTCAGCAGTACAACACACAACACTATTATCCAAGCTGCCCCTTATCATTCAGCGAAGAGAGGCAGCGCATGGTGCCAGCTTCCCCGTGCTCCATGCACAGCACCTTGTCATGCAGTTTATGCAGATGTTAAAGGTATTTTGCAGTGTTTTTTTTTTTTTTTTTTTTTTGAGGCGTACACATTTTGGAGTACCGAAGACATGGTTTTAATGCGACTTTTCCATTTTTTTTATATGTATGTATGTATATATATATATATGTGTGTGTGTGTGTGTGTGTGTGTGTGTATATATATATATATATATATATATATATATATATATATATATATATATATATATATATATATATATATATATATATATAATGTGTATTTGCCGGTGTATAAGACGACCCCCTATTTTTCCAGTGAAAACTTAGGTTTGGGGCTATACTCGCCATATAAGAACTACCCCCTTCCGAGGCAACACCATTTACAAAAAACATCAGAAACAAAAAATAAAACCATCAGACTTAACATCAGAAAAAGGAAACTGGTGAACTACAAGTCCCAGAGATCCCACAATTGGTGGGCAGCAACAATGAATCCTCTCCTCCAAAGCACCATAAATCATACCTGTATTTTAGGGGAGATCTGGAGCTGGATGTGCAGTACAGGATGCTTTTTTTATATGTAGAGCACCGAGTACACACAGTATATGATGCTGTGTTAGTACAGTAGCGCCAGGTATACTTAAGAATACAGTGTGCAGACAGTGTGCACCGCTGAGCCAATCACGGCAGGCATTGTATTTTACTAATCTGTTGATGGATACAAAGCCTGCTCGGACATCAGCCCGTGCCGCTCTGACTCATGTAGCCTGCTCGGATTGGCAGAGGTTGTTACCCAATCCAAGCAGGCTTAGCAGGCTCTGTATTCATCAGAGTGCATCGCCCGCCGGGATTGGCTGAGCGGCGCATACTGTATACATATTACAATTTTACAGAGCGCCCGGCAGACTGATATCCATCTGGGGCTTCTTCACCCGGCATATAAGACGACCCCCGCTTTTTGGCTGTGTAATTTCGGTGTAAAAGGTAGTCTTAAACGCCAGAAAATACAGTATTTGTGTGTGTGTGTGTGTGTATATATATATATATATATATATATATATATATATATATATATATATATAATGTATGTATGTGTATGTGTGTATGTATATGTATATGTATATGTATATGTGTGTATATATATATATATATATATATATATATATATATATATATATATATATATATATATATTGCAAATTTGCCCCTATAGTAGTTTATATCCGTAAATGGGGTCAATAGAGGTACTTGTTTTCATGTAGCCTAAGCCGGCAAATAGTCGTGTATTGTATTAAAGGAGACGTACAGCCAAAGCTCATTTGGCTGTACTTCTATGGATCCCAGGAGTGCAGTTTGTTTTGCACTCCTGTGACCAGTTTTCAGTAGAAAGCGGGCTGAAGTCCGCACTCTGCTGACATCACAGAGTTGGTTCAGGCTCAGGCATCATCACGACCATAGCGTTAGGGTCCTCCCAGATCCCTTGACCGACCCCCGGCTCAGCCTCTCAGCGAGCCGCTGAAAGCCTGAGCCGGCCGCTCCCGTCCCCTCCACAGCCCAGCGCTCCAGTGAGCGAGGAGAGGGCAGAGCAGAGAGCTGGTGACTGTCTGGGAGCTGTGAGAACCGAGCCATCATCGGTGTTTGATCGCTCGGTTCTCAGTTTTAGAGGCGCTGGGGGACCAATGGTGCACCCACCTAGGCAAGTATGATGTAAAAAAAAAAAAAAACATACTTCACTTTTAAGAGAGAGCAAGCGTAAAGCGCATAACTAGTAGTAGTTGGTCACATTCAAGCTGCGTCATCTCCATTGACTGTCATGAAGATACTCCAGCATTTATATCCACACAGGTGACACCTTCTAGAGCAGGGATCCTCAAACTACGGCCCTCCAGCTGTTGCAGAACTACACATCCCATGAGGCATTGTAAAACTCTGACATTCACAGACATGACTAGGCATGATGGGAATTGTAGTTCCTGAACAACTGGAGGGCCGTAGTTTGAAGACCCCTGCTCTAGAGGAACTTCATTACTTTCCACCATTTATAAAACAACATGTAAACAGACATGGATGTTCAAGATCTGGCACCACATCTGTTTTTGTGAACAGGAAGTGAAAAGCAATGTTTAGTGGGCGATTATTTGACATCAGTATCCCACGGGGCTTAAGGTGAAGAGTCTCACCCAGGTGAGCAGGGATAAGTCCATCAGAAGAATAAAAAATAAAAATAATATTGTAAGTTCGACTTAAGACTTAAAATGCTAAAGTGTTTATTTTTTTTGTGTGAAAGGGGTTCTGAAGCCTAAGGCCCCTTTCACACTTATACGACTTGTCCCACGATTTGGGACTGCAAAGTAGCATGACAAGTCGTTCCCCATTATTTCCAATGACAGCCATTCATATTAGTACCACTTCAAAGTAGTCCCTGCACTACTTTGGTCTGATTTTGATGCCACTTACACAGGCATTCCTTGAAATTGCGGGACTTTGAAGTCGCACAAGTGTGAAAGGGGCCTAAACTTGTTTTACCTTAATGCATTTCTTGCATTAAAGTAAAAAAATAAAAGTTTTAGATTATGTCATATGCCCCCTCACCCCCCTTTTATACTTGCTTCACTCGATCCTACGCTATGCCCCTCTCTAGCGGCACTATCCGCTCTCACTGGCTTTTCTGAGACAGTGGTGAGCCATTTACACTCGTAGCTGTCAGTCAAATCTTGTGACCAGAGGGCAGGGCTGAGCCACATTGTCTGTGTCTATAGACGCAGGCAATGTGTCTCTGGATCGAGCCCGCAGGTGTGCCACCATAGGAAGCAGCTTCCTATGGTGGCACTCCAAGAAGAAGAGCCAGGGGCACCTGAAGGAACCTGAGAAGAGGAGGATCAGGGCCACTCTGTGCAATTCCATTACACAGAGCAGTTGCGTATAAACCTATTTGTTATTTAACAAAAAACAAACCAAAGTTTACAATCAGTTGAAGGTCCACTTTAATCCGATCACCATGGAATGTGTAGATGTTGATTGTCCCAGAACAGGATACGAGGCATGAAAGTTGAGGCACCACCTTGTTCTGGTTATATAATCCCATTGTTGGTGTAAGAGAGTCTCTGTATAGGTGTTAATCCCTCAGTTTAAATGGCTGAAGGTGTGAATTGTCAAATCACTGGGGTAGAGGTGTTAAAACGGCACTATATGTGAAAGACTTAAATCATTCCTCATCAGGGTGGTTACTCCAGTTTTTTTTTTTTTTCCCCATGGATAGAGCTTTCTTTCGGTGTTATTTGATCACTTCTGCGTTTTTTTTTTTTTTTTGTGCTATAAACAAAAAAATACAATATTGAGAAAAGAAAAACAATATTCTGCTATAAAACATATGTAATAAAAAAATGTAAAATATCAAACTTCTTCATCAATTTAGGCCAATATGTATTCTGCTACATAATTTTGGTAAAAAAAAAAAAATTCTAATAAGCGTATATTGCGCAAAAGTTATAGCGTCTAAAAACTATGGGGGATATAAAAAAAATATATATTATATGTGTGTGTGTGTGTGTGTGTGTGTGTGTGTGTGTGTGTGTGTGTGTGTGTGTGATATATATAACACACACACACACACACACACACACACACACACACACACACACACACACACACACACACACACACACACACACAAATATATATGTATATATATATATATATATATATATATATATATATATATATATATATATATATATATACATACATACATACATACATACATACATACATACATACATACATACATACATACATACACTAGTAATGGCGGCGATCAGTGACTTCTAGCGGACTGCCATATTGCGGCAAACAAATCGGACACTAACTGACACTTTTTGGGAACCAGTGACACTAATACAGTGATAAAAAAATATATGCACTGTCGCTGTACTGATAACTCCCTGAGAAGGAGTGATCAAAGGGTTAACTGTGTGCTTAGGTTGTGCTTCCTCGCTGTAGGGGGAGGAGCTTTGACTAGGGAAGGCAGAGATCTATGTTCCTGCTTAGCAGACACACATGATCAATCCCTTCCCTTCTGAAAGAATGACAATATGCCTTGTGTCCTGTGTAATCAGCAGAGTCCGCAGTACCCGCCGGTGGTGCACGCACCCGCCCTAGAACCGGAAGTGTCATATAACCTGATCTGGTGCAGAGTGGCCGCCTGCCGCAGTATGTCTACGGTGGGCGGTTCGCAAAAGAAAGACTTTTTTCAGTCTTGACCTGTAGAACTTGCCTCCTTTGTTGACACATTGCAGCAGTACTTGTTACCTCAGGACCCACCCCCCTTCTAAATCACTGCATTGGAAAAAAAAAAAAAAGGAGCCAATCAGTGCTCTTGTCAAGGAATATGCTTAAGGGAGGAGATGGCAGAGTGATGAGCTGATCAGTCTGCGGCTTCTCCTTTTACTGTCCAGTCACAGGCTGTGGGAGGGGCTAGACCTGTAAGGGTTTCTAAGCTACAGCAGAGAACAATCAGGTCACTTACCTTCCCAGATGGAGCTAAAGACAGAAATGCAAATCTTTTTGAAGGTAATAACTACCTTTTTATTACAGAATATAGTATTCCAAAAAATCTATATTCCATTTAAAAAGATGGACCTTAAAGAACATTTTTTGAAGTAATCTAGAAGCTCTTACTACTCAGTCTCCTTCAGTCAGACCTCCGACTGTCTCATTCCCTCCCACCTGTCATTGTGTATCATCATTGCATATTAGAGGTATTCACTGCCAGCGTCATTCTATGAATAAAGTGAAAGGGAGTTGGGGGTGAGAGAATTAAACCACCCACTGAGTAAAGCCACCATCTAATCTTGCTTCCTTGTTTCTCCATCCAGATTATAAAGATTCGAGCGCAGACTGAGGGCATTAACATCAGCGAAGAAGCCTTAAATCACCTGGGCGAGATCGGCACTAAGACCACATTGAGGTTAGTAATGTTCTGGCCCTGCAGGGTCGTTCTTCTCTTACTGGGGACACGGGAGGACAAGGCAGCTGAAGACACATCGGCATCACCCCACCACTCAGGTAGACAGATGCTGGCTGTCAGTGATAGGAACAGCTCAGGTGTGTTATCCTCCTCATCTGATGGCAGCAGGCCTGAGGGCCATTCTTTTACTTTGTGAAACCACCGACAGATTCCCCCCGCGTGCTTTTCTTTCTAATGTTTATCTAGCTTAAAGGAGCATTCCAACAACTAAAACTACACCCTATATAGATTCAGAGAATTACTTTGTTTTAGCTAGTGTACTTACCTAAAGTCCTTTTTTATTATTTTTTCAATTTTTTTTTTTTTTCTTGTTTGTTGAAATTTAAATTTTTTTTTTTTTTTTTTATCCTTCTCTGTCACATTTGGGGTGATTTCACCTCCTTTGCCGAAGACGCACTAGAAAGGCAAAATACATCTCTTTAAATTGAGGGTTAACCCCTTGTGTAGTCATCGCCTAAACAAGTGCACTGTTTTCCTTTGGAAGATTTCCCTTCTTTTGCTGTTTTGGTGACTACTCAAATTTCTTATCACTCTCTGTTAGGTGTGCAACGTATCATCACCGATCCGTGATCCGAACGGGTCAACCTGTTCAGATCGGCACACCCCGCGATCCGCAGGGCGCTCCGCTGCCTTAGCCTTAGGCCTAGCTCCGGAACGGCGGCCATCTTGGTACACCCGGCAGCCGTTTACACTGTGATCGCTCCCTCAAATGACCGAGCGATCACTTGTAAACAAACATGACGCCGGTTCCTCTCTCCCCTCTGTGTACTGCTCTGTACAGTGGAGGGGAGAGATCGGATGGCAGCCGCGCTGTAGGCTGGATCTGTAGTGCCCACAGCGCTGCTCTGTGACAATTGCAGTCACATCCATCCATCCATCCCTCCATACTCTGCCATATTCTTCAATACTCTCCAATACTTAGCCATACTCAGTAATACCCAGCCAATATTACAGTGGGGGAGATGACGTGGATATTACAGTGGGGACTAAAGTGATGGTGGGATTTTCACAGGTTTTTGCAAACTCAATTATTTGCTGATCCGAAAAATTATCCGATCCGTGAGTTGGTCTCCAAGACAGAGAGGGTGATTCTCCCCAATCTCATTGCACTCCATCCAAAACTTAAAAAGAAAACAAAAAGTTTAAATGTGCTTTAAATTCAGGACAAAGTGACTGGTTCTCTTTTGAAGGGTTGGGAGGGAGAGTTCCTTGGGTTGGCTTACAGGAAGGCGAGAGCTCAGGAAGGGAGAGGACAAACAGTACTTGGGTAGGCTTACAAGGAGGAGAGCATGCAGGGTGGGGTGGTACTTGTTTGGGCTTAAAGGTTAAGTTAATATTTGGTAGCATTTACATGTTCCACCCGTTTTTTAGCATGGAACATGTTCCTACTCCTGCAGCCTCTCCCCGATCTCCCTTCTAATTTTGACAGCGGGCTGGGGAATCTTCTCCCCACACCCGCTGTTACAATTTGAAAAGAACGCAGCCGTGCGGGGCATCTGCCCACCCATCCGCATCACTCATTCAGAGCTCTGTGGATGAATGCGCTACAAGTACCCACAGTCTTTGCGGCTGACGGTTTGTAGTTCTCAACTACCAGGGCACTGGTGAGCGCTTTGGTAGTTCACTGATGCTTCCTGTCATTTAGTAACTGCCTGTCTGTACAGGGTACAGGTAGACTGCTACACTGACAGTTTGCAGGAGCTTGAGACTCCACCCGCGATCTGCTGATCACGGATACAATGCTTTGCAGGCTTTTTACCTGCAAAAATTTTTACTTTTTTTTTTTTTTTTTTTTTTTTATAAAGGTTAAAGTTAAAAGAAGGAAAGAAGGAAGGGGGGGGGGGGGGCTGGGTGGGTGGACAGAGGGGGGATGGGTGGGGGTGTCTTGGGTGGGCTCCTGTCATTACAAGGATAGAGCTCGGGGTGGAGGAGATGAGATGGAAGTGTGTGTGTATATATGTGTGTATATATGTGTGTGTATATATATATATATATATATATATATGTGTATATATATATATATATATATATATATATATATATATATATATATATATATATAAAATATATATATATATATATATAGTGTATGTAATAATAATGTTTAGGCACTTTATTCATTAGTGTATAATCCTGGAAGAACATGTTCACACGATTACCATCAACATAAGAGATGTCCTAATGTACTCCACTTTCCTTGCATCCGATATGCTGGTATAACTTATGGAATCTGTAGCAGCATTACAGGCCGTTGATTAAAATTATTGCTACTAGGAACTACTTGACTTTAGCATGGCCTTCCTGAAATGATTACACTGCTTCAGACAGCATCCGCACCACCAGTCGTGTCAGTAAAACCTTACTGAATCGCACCGATAGTCGGTTATCCAACTGGCATGCAGATGTTTCTAGCTTAGCTGTTGGTAGACGATGTGGATCCCGTGGCTTCTGAAACCTGCAGAGCAACAAGACTTCCATGCAGGTTTTTTTGAGGTCTCTAACATTCAAATAAAGACAATGCAGACAAAAAACTTTTTTTTTTATTCCCATTTTAGGTACTCCGTACAGCTACTGACCCCGGCTAACCTCCTCGCCAAAATCAATGGCAAAGACAGCATCGAGAAAGAACACGTGGAAGAAATCAGCGAACTCTTCTACGATGCCAAATCATCTGCCAAAATACTTGCCGAGCAACAAGAAAAGTATATGAAGTAATTCTAGAATGACATTCCATCCTGCCTCTCATTCCCAATACACCATCCACTGCGATATCCCGGAACAGATAGCCGTCTCAGAACCATCCATTGTGACATAAACGTAGTAGTCTTCTATTTTTGCTTTTGGATTGACAGATGTGAACTTATTAGAAAATATTTAATGTCCTTTTTTGGTGAAGATCTTTTTTTTTTATTTTCTTTTTTTTTTATTAAACATAACTTAATATAAAAAATAAATGAGTTGTGTTATTTATCATAAATGGTTATTTCAGCTCAGAGGACCGAAAAGCTGAGCCCCCCCCCCCCAAAAAACAAGCTGAGGACAAAGGACCAATCTCCAGTATTGCCTAGAGGTTCCCTGCAGCTGATCTTTTCCTCATTACTCACCATGTCTCATTTTGCACTGTTTCTGTATGGAGGTGGACATCACAGCAGAGGCAGGGCTTTGCTTCCTCGTGTCAGAACTGCCTCTTTGATAACTGGTGGGGAATATTCAAGAAGCAGAAGGGGGGCAAGAAGAGCACAGAATGGATGAATCGGGGGGGGGGGATCCTTGCACTGCTGGTCCTCAGGTGCAGCTTCCTCTCCAACAAGGAGAACAGTGAGCAGCACAGTAGTGCCCTTAGCAAATCTTGAGACGCCAGCAGTCACAGGCAGCAGTGGCTTTGATGATCTCGTAATGCCCTGGGCATTGTTGATGGAAGAGTGTTCCCATCCACCAGCCGAGAATTTACACCAAGGAGCCAGACCGCGTTTAACCGCTTCAGCCCCAGAAGATTTTACCCCCTTCCTGACCAGAGCACTTTTTGTGATTCGGCACTGCGTCGCTTTAACTGACAATTGCGCGGTCGTGCAACGTGGCACCCAAACAAAATTGACGTCTTTTGATCGCCTCTGCGTTTTTTATTTTTTGTGCTATAAACAAAAAAAGAGCGACAATTTTGAAAAAAACTTTTCACTATATAATATCACCCAAAAATATATAAAAAAAAAACAATTTTTTTTTTTCCCTAGTTTAGGCCGATATGTATTCGTCTACATATTTTTGGTAAAAACAATCGCAATAAGCATATGTTGATTGGTTTGCGCAAAAGTTATAGCGTCTACAAAATAGGTGATGAGACGATACTCACCGCTTGTTTTAACCCTGTAAAGCCCGCACCACAGAGCAGCAACTGCGTTTATTGCACGTGGTTGTGGCACAGCTTCATTCGCTTGAATTGGTCGTGTCCAGTGTCGGTACTGCCTGCCAAAAGTGACAGGGTATAATTTATGCTGAAGCATGTGCAAATCCTCATCGGACTACCTTTGCCTAAAGTGGTTCTAAAAGAGTAGAGAGCTGATAGAGACCTCCCCAAAAAGACTTTCAGGTGTAATTGCAGTGAAAGGCGATTCTACAAAGTATTGACTCCGGGGGGCGCCATACAAATGTACCCCACACTTTTCACATATTTATTTGTAAAAAAATTTGAATAGCATTTATCATTTTCTTTCCACTTCACAATTATGTGCCACTTTGTGTTGGTCTATCACATTTTTTTTTTTTTTTTTTTTTTTTTTTTTTTTACGTTTTTGGTTTGTATTGTGACAAAATGTGGAAAAGTTTTTTTGGCATCTTTAATTTTTTTTAACTAGTAATGGCAGCGATCTGCGATTTTATTTATTTTTTTTTTTTTTTTATCTTATCGGGACTGCGACATTATGGCGGACATTTTGGACAATTTTGACACATTTTTGGGACCATTTTAATCAATGCTATAAAAATGCATTGATTACTGTAAAAATGGCACTGGCAGTGAAGGGGTTAACACTAGGGGGCGATGATCAAGGGGTTAATGTGTTCCCTAGTGTGTGTTCTAACTGTAGGGGGAGGGGACTGTGTAGGGGAGATGACGCTGTTCATACTCTGTATGAACAGACGGACCTGTCTGTTCTCCCCTCAGAGAACCCGGAAACTGTTTACACACACACACACACACACACACACACACACACACACACACACACACACACACACACACACACATCCCGGTTCTCCGTGAGTCAGTGACGTGCCTGGCGGGGATCGTGACTGGACTCGGGGGGCGCACACTCCCCCTAGTGGCCACAGGGCGAAGCGACGTTGGTCGGTTCACCCAGCCGTGCCATTCTGCCGCAGCGGCTGGATTGGAGCAGAGATCAGCATTCACTAGCTGACAGCCACGCCCCCCACAGTAAAAAACACACCCCTAGGCACACTTAACCCTTACACTGCCCCCTTGTGGTTAACCCCTTCACTGCCAGTGTCATTTATACAGAAATCAATGCATTTAAAAAGCATTAATTGCTGTAAAAATGACAATGGTCCCAAAAATGTGTCAAAAATGTCCGATGTGTCCGCCATAATGTCGCAGTCACAAAAAAAAATTGCAGAGCTCCGCCATTACTAATAAAAAAAGATTATTAATAAAAATGCTATAAAACTATCGCTATAACTTCTGCGCAAACCGATCAATAATCGCTTATTGCGATTTTTTTTTTTTTTTTTTTTTTTTTTTTTTTACCAAAAATATGTAGAAGAATACGTATCGGCCTAAACTGAGGAAAAAAAAGTTTTTTTATATATTTTTTGGGGATATTTATTATAGCAAAAAAATAATGCATTTTTTTCAAAATTGTCGCTCTATTTTTGTGTATAGCGCAAAAAATAAAAACCGCAGGGGCGATCAAATACCACCAAAAGAAAGCTCTATTTGTGGGGAAAAAAAGGACGTCAATTTTGTTTGGGAGCCACATCGCACGACCGCGCAATTGTCAGTTAAAGCGACGCAGTGCCGAATCGCAAAAAGGGGCCTGGTCCTTTGGTTGCAAATTGGTCCGGTCTGAAAGTGGTTAAAGGCATGCTAGTACAATTTATGCTATAAAATATATGCAGGTCAATGGGGAGGCAACATTTCAAGTTGGTTTATGGTTTAGCCTTTCCTTCTATTGTAATATGAACCGGTACTTTGCCTTTGCAGAGCTACAGGTTCCCTTCTGCCAGCACCATATGCTTCTGTTTTATTTGTCCCCCCTCTGTTGTCTTTGACTCCCAGGAGCAGAAGCCACCCTGTGTAAGCTGTGGCCCACTTGAGGGGAGCTTACACAGTACTTTGTACTCTCCCTGTATGCAGTGCACATACCCAGAAGTACTGAGTGTTTTTGCTCTGGGCAGCTAAACAGAGAGGCAGGGTAGAGAAAGAAAGTGTGTGCTGCTGGGGATCGCAGACTAAAGCAACTTTTACCCTGTTGTGGGTGAGAAGCCAGCCATGTTTCCCTAAAATGTATCTCTGATCAGAAATGTTTTTAAACTTTCTAGAACAGGGGTCTCAAACTGGCGGCCCTCCAGCTGTTACTGAACTGCAAGTCCCATAATGCCTCTGCCCATGGGAGTCATGATTGTAACTGTCAGCCTTGCAATGCCTCATGGTAATTGTAGGAGGGCCACCAGTTTGAGATCCCTGGTCTACAGCATACTCCTTATGTTCTTTTTATAAAGCAATCTGTTGATCCTTCCAATTGAGGACATTGAAAGCAGCTGGAAGGTCAACTATACTCTTCGATCAAGTTTACACATGCAGCAGGCTTTTACCTGTCTCTGAAAAGCTATCTGTGGTGGATTGCTTTCAGAGGCATTTGACAGGTGATGAGACAATACAGCTCCTCACCGCTTGCTTTAACCCTGTAAAGCCCGCACCACAGTGCAACAACTGCGTGCATTGCATGCGACAGCCAATCACTGCGGTCACATGACCATGAGCTCCACCTCGCCTCCTGGCATTCTAAAGCCCTTAATGTGCTGACAGGCGGCTCTAAGGGGTCAAATACGCGGAAGGGAGCGGTTTACTGGCCAAAGGATTTTTATTTCTGTCCATCCAGTCCTGAGCTTTACACAGCTCTGCCACTCACCACAAACATGTCTGGTGGGGAAGAAGATGTGATTTTTTTTATTTTTTTTTCTCTGGGGCAATTCGGTAACATACAGTAGGTCTTGTCCCTCCCCTAGCCTGTGGCTGGACTATGAAAAGAGAAGCAGAAGACTGATAGGCTCATCCCTATGTCACTCTGCTTTCTCCTCCTATCAGAATGTTCTTATAAGCATATGAGCACAACTGACGGGCCCCTTTGTGCTGCTTCCCAGGCTGGGGTCCGCTTTAGAGGCGATTGCAAAAGGCTGATACTTGTTAAAATAAAACTTCTTGCATTTAAAACCTATACAGGTGCATCTCCAAAAATTTAAAAATCATCAAAAAGTTTTATTTCAGGATTTCAAGCCAAAAAGTGACTCATATTTTATATATATATTCATTAGACACAGTGATCTATTGCAAGCATTTCTTTCTTTTAATTTTGATGATTATGATTACAGCTCGTGAAAACCCCAAATTCAGTCCCTCAGAAAATTAGAATATTGTGAAAAAGTTGAATATATTATACTAATGATGTCACACTCTAATCAGCTCATTAATGCAAAACACCTGTAAAGGTTTCCTGAGCCTTTAAATCAGGGATATGCAATTAGCGCACCACCAGCTGTTGCAGAACTACAAGTCCCATGAGGCATAGCAAGACTCTGACAGCCACAAGCATGACACCGAGAGGCAGAGGCATGATGGGACTTGTAGTTTTGCAACAGCTGGAGGTCCGCTAATTGCACATCCCTGCTTTAACCACATGCCGACCGGGCCATAGCCGAAAGACGGCTACAGCGCGGTCGGCTTATTCTGGGTGGAGATCCTACGGACGTCCTCCCAGAAACTTGCTCCCGCGCGCCCCCCTGGGGCGCACACTCAGGAACATCCGTGACCGCCGGGTCCTGAGGACCCGGCGGATCACGGTAAACAGCTGCTGATATCGGCCGTTTACCACGTGATCACTCCGTCAAATGACGGAGCGATCACATGTACACAAACCAGCGTCACGTCATGACGCCGGTTCCTCCCTCCCCTCTCTGTACCGATCGGTACAGTGAGAGGGGAGAAGCAGAAAGGGGGAGAGACGGGACCAGCGCTGTGGGCTGGATGTGTAGTGCCCACAGCGCTGGTCAGTGCCTGCAATGTGCAATGCTCTGCCACCACTGTGCAATACTCTGCCACCACTGTGCAATGCTCTGCCACCACTGTGCAATGCTCTGCCACCACTGTGCAATGCTCTGCAACCACTGTGCAATACTCTGCAACCACTGTGCAATGCTCTGCCCCCACTGTGCAATACTCTGCAATAATTTTTAATAGAAACAACAATTTTTTTATTTATTTTTTTACAGAATTTTCAGTCTCTTTTTTGATTTATAGCGCAAAAAATAAAAAAAAACCCAGCTGTGATTAAATACCACCAAAAGAAAGCTCTATTTGTGTGAAGAAAAGGACACAAAATTCATTTGGGTACAGTGTTGTATGACTGAGTTATTGTCATTCAAAGTGTGAGAGCACCGAAAGCTGAAAATTGGTCTGGTTAGGAAGGGGGTTTAAGTGCCCAGTGGGTAAGTGGTTAAATGATCTCTCAGTCTAGTTCAGTAGGTTACACCAGTGTTTCTCAACTCCAGTCCTCAAGGAGCCCCGAATGGTCATGTTTTCAGGATTTCCCTCAGATGAAACAGCTGTGGGAATTACTAAGACTGGCTTCACATCTAGTCAATTTTTAGTGCATTTTGCAGATTTGCACTACAGAATGTGTTCATAGGAAACCATGTTAAATGGACTGATCTGCAAAAAAGCACTAAAAATGCATAGGTGTCAATCAAGCCTAAAGTGAAATCTGATCAAATCACCTGTGCAAAATAATGGAAAGCCTGAAAACATGACTTGTTGGGGCGCATTGATGAGGACTGGAGTTGAGAAACACTGCACAATCATGGGGAAGACTGCTGACTTGACAGTTGTCCAGAAGACAGTCATTGACACCCTCCACAAGGTGGATAAGTCACAAAAGTTCATTGCTAAAGAAGCTGGCTGTTCACAGAGTGCTGTATCCAAGCATAGTAACCACTTCCCGACCGGCGCACGACGATGTACGTCGGCAGAATGGCATGGACAGGCAAAAGGGCGTACAGGTACGTCCCTTTAAGATTGCCGCCATGCCATCGCGTGCCGGTCGGGACCCCCCGTGAGTCCGGTCGCGGGTCCCGCGGACTCGATCGCCGCGGGGATACCGGGAAGGCTGAACGGGGAGATGCGGAAGTAAATGGCATCTCCCCGTTCTGCCTAGCAACTAGTGACACTGATCTCTGCTCCCTGTGATTGGAGCAAAGATCAGTGTTGACTAACACACAGCCACGCCCCCCACAGTTAGTAACACGCCCCTAGGAACACTTAACCCCCTACACTGCCACCCCCTGGTTAACCCTTTCACTGCCAGTGTCATTTACACAGGAATCAGTGCTTTTAAATAGCACTGATTGCTGTATGAATGACAATGGTCCCAAAAATGTCCGATGTGTCCGCTATAATGTCGCAGTCACAATAAAAATCGCTGATCGCCGCCATTACTAGTAAAAAAAAAAAAAAAGTTTAATAAAAATGCTATAAAAACTATCCCCTATTTTGTAAACGCTATAACTTTTGCGCAAACCAATCAATAATCGCTAGTTGCAATTTTTTTTTTTTTTTTTTACCAAAAACATGTAGAAGAATACGTATCGGCCTAAACTGAGGAAAAAATATGTTGTTTTTATATATTTTTTGGTGATATTTATTATAGCAAAAAGTAAAAAATACAGATTTTTTTTTCAAAATTGTCGCTCTATTTTTGTTTATAGCGCAAAAAAATAAAAGCCGCAGGGGCGATCAAATACCACTAAAAGAAAGCTCTGCTTGTGGGGAAAAAAAGGACGTCAATTTTGTTTGGGAGCCACGACCGCGCAATTGTCAGTTAAAGCGACGCAGGGACCGAATCGCAAAAAACGGTCTGGTCTTAAGCCAGCAAAATAGTCCGGTCTGAAAGTGGTTAATGGACCGTTGAGTGAAGGAAAAAGTGTGGTAGAAAAAGGTGCACAAGCAACAGGGATAACTGCAGCCTTGAGAGGATTGTGAAGCAAAGGCCATTCAAGAATTTGGGGGAGATTCACAAGGAGTGGACTACGGCTGGTGTCAGTACTTCAAGAGCCGCCACACACAGACGTATCCAGGACATGGGCTACAACTGTCCGCATTCCTTGTGTCAAGCCAATCCTGAACCAGAGACAACGTCAGAGGAGTCTTATCTGGGCTAAGGAGAAAAGGGACTGGACTGTTGCTCAGTTGTCCAAAGTCCTCTTTTTGTAAGAAAGTAAATGTTGCATTTCATATGGAAATCAAGGTCCCAGAGTCTGGAGGAAGACTGGTGAGGTCCAGTTTAAAGTTTTCACAGTCAGTGATGATTTGGGGGGTGATGTCATCTGCTGGTGTCAGGGCTGGTGCAAGGATTTTTGACACCCAAGGCGAAACCTCATTTTGCCACCCCTATTGGCTCCACCCCTGGCCCCACCCCCTTTGCCCTGCCCATGTGACAGAAGGCGTCGCTATACAGCAAACGTCAGGTCTGCTTCCTCTAGCACTGGCTCCAGTGCTCTGCTGCACCTCTTATTACACTACCGGTTGGACTGAGTTAGTTACATGCTGCAGCCTGCAGAGCATGCAAACACGGAGGAAAACCAGCGGCCGGGCGCCCCTAGGCAGCAGTGCGCCCTAGGCGGCTGCGTAGTTTGCCTAGTGGTAGCACCGGCCCTGGCTGGTGTTGGTCCACTTTGTTTTTATCAAGTCCAAAGTCAGCGCAGCCCTCTACCGGGATATTCTAGAGCACTTCATGCTTCCCTCTGCTGACCAGCTTTATGGAGATGCTGATTTGATTTTCCAGCAGGACTTGGCACCTGCCCTCACTGCCAAAAGTACCAATACCTGGTTTAATGATCATGGTATCACTGTGCTTGATTGGCCAGCAAACTCGTCTGACCTAAACCCCATAGAGAATCTGTGGGGTATTATCAAGAGGAAGATGAGAGACACCAGACCCAACAATGCAGAGGAGCTGAAGGACGCTATCAAAGCAACCTGGGCTTCCATAACACCTCAGCAGTGCCACAGGCTGATCTCCTCCATGCCACGCCGCATTGATGCAGTAATTCATGCAAAAGGAGCCCCGACCAAGTATTGAGTGCATACTATACTGTACATTAGGGTGACCAGACATCCCGGTTTCCGGGGACAGTCTCCGTATTGAGGACACTGTCCCCGAACCAAGTCTGTCCCCGGATTGGATTTGAACAGGGGCTGGGGCAATTTCAAAGACAGTCAGTGCAGAATTAAAAAAAAAATCTGATTTACACCACCCCCCCCCCCGCTCTGCGCTCTGCCACTCCTACTAGCTTAGGGGGTGGGTGTATTTTTTTTCATTATCTGTGCCCCTTTCTGATGATCATGTGCTGGTTGGAGTGGAGAGAATATTTCTTCAGTTTCGGGTGCATGCCTGTTCCTGCTCGCATGTTCTTCTGCCTTGGCGCAAGTCCCAGCCAGCCACCTGCCCATCTCCTTGCCTTCCCTGGCAGAGTGATCTTCCTCCGCTTCCCACCCAGTAGTAGCCGGGGCCCCGGAGAGTAAGACTTGACAGGCTGTGAGGCGGGCGGCGACGGGCAGGGAGTCGCTAATTGCCACCATTAATAGTAAAAAAAAAAAAAATATGTCCCTGGATTTCATTTAAAAAAATCTGGTCACCTTACTGTACGTGCTTTTCAGTAAGACAATATTTCTGTATTAAAGTGGTTGTAAACCCTTACAGAACACTTTTACCTACAGGTAAGCCTAGATTAAGGCTTACTTGTAGGTGCAAGAAATATCTCTTAAACCTACACGGTTTAGGAGATATTTGCAAAAGACAGGCACCGCTGTCTATGGTGCATGCGCCGTAGACAGTGGCGCGCAGGCGCACTGAGCATGCCGCTGCTAATGGCGATCATGCCGTTAGTGGCGGCTCCCGCGTGCATGCGCGGGAGTGACGTCATTGCGGCTCCGGCCATTATGCCTTTGCCTTGCAGGGTCTATTTTTATTTTTTTTTTTTTTTATTAGTTTGGCTTTACTTCCTCTTTAAACCCCATTGAAAATCTGTGGAATAGACATGTGCACAATAGAAAAATTCGTTTATTTTCGTTTAGTTTCTTTCGTTTCCGTTGATTCGTAACGATTCGTAAATTCGTAAGAGTTATTTTTTCGTTGATTCGTTTTTCCGTTAGTTTAATTTTAGTTTATTCGAAATTCGGACGCATTCTTTTTCTCGTAGATTTAGTTACATTCGTACTTTCGTTAGATTGATTTATTCGTACTTTCGTAACTTTGTTTTCGTAGATTCGTAATCGGAGCATAATTCATAATTTTATGTAATGTGTATGCTATTATTACATTTTAAGAGACACGGAAAATTACGAATCGAAAAAAAAAAAGTTACGAATGTACTAATTTTTTCGTTCAATCCATTCGAGCACGTTAAGCAGCGCCATTTTAAGAGACACGGAAAATTACGAATCGCAAAAAAAAAAAAAAAGTTACGAATGTACGATTTTTTTCGCTCAATCCATTCGAAGCACGTTAAGCAGCCATTGTAAGGGACACGGAAAATTACCAATTCAACAAAAAAAAAAAAAAAAAAATTACGAATGTACGAATTTTTTCGTTCATTTTGATTTTCGTTGTTCCTGTTTTCGTTTTTCGGATTTTCTTCTTTCGTAGTTTTGTTGTTTCTAATTTGGTTATTTCGGATTTTCGTTTTTTTCGTATTCGTTCGATTCGAACATTCGTTATTCGTTAAAATTTTTAGCAAATCGTTCATTCATTCGTACGATAACGAATATAACGAATTTTAACGAAAACGAAAAAAAACGAAACGAATTGCACATGTCTACTGTGGAATGACTTGAAGATTGCAGTCCACAAACGGTCACCATCAAATGTAACTGAACTTGAGCCGTTCGGCAAAGAAGAGCGGGCAAATACTGCAAAGTCTAGATGTGCAAAGTTAGTGGAGACAAATCAGAACACACTAAAGGCTGGAATTACAGCAAAAGGTGGTCCAACAAAATACTAACATAAGGTATTTTTTGAATTTTTTTCTGACATGTTGGTGTTATATCTTTCAATTGGATATTATAAGTTGCACTGAGTAAACACAGCTGGATAAAACAAAAACTGTGTCTGTCTTCATTTCAGACTGCAAAGCACCACCCGCGGCGTCGCGGCGCTCAGGACCCGGTGCGCGTGCCTGGCGGCCGCGATGTCCGCCGGGCACCCGCGATTGCCCCGGAAAACAGTGGGACCGTGCGGGACCGTGGATCTGTGAGTGTGTGTAAACACACAGCTCCACGTCCTGTCAGTGGAGAGGAGACCGATGGTGTGTTCCCAGTACAGAGGAACACCGATCGGTCTCCTCCCCTTGTGAGTCCCCTCCCCCTACAGTTAGAATCACTTGCAGGGAACACATTAACCCCTGCAGCGCCCCCTAGTGTTAACCCCTTCCCTGACAGTCACATTTACACAGTAATCACTGCATTTTTATAGCAACGATCGCTGTGTAAATGTGGTCCCAAAAATGTGTCAAAAGTGTGTCCGCCGCAATGTCGCAGTCACGAAAAAAAAAAAATCGCAGAACGCCGCCATTACTAGTAAAAAAATAAAAATAAAATGCAATAAATCTATCCCTATTTTGTAAACGCTATAACTTTTGCGCAAACCGATCTATATACGCTTATTGCGATTTTTTTTTACCAAAAATATGTAGAAGAATACGTATCGGCCTAAACTGAAGTAAAAAAATTTTTTTTTTTTTTTTTCAAAAAAAAAGGATATTTATTACAGCAAAAAGTAAAAATATTGTGTTTTTTTTCAAAATTGTCGCTCTTCTTTTGTTTATGGCGCAAAAAATGAAAACCGCAGAGGTGATCAAATACCACCAAAAGAAAGCTCTATTTGTGGGAAAAAAAGGACGTCAATTTTGTTTGGGTGCCACGTCGCACGACCGCGCAATTGTCAGTTAGAGCATCGCAGTGCCGAATCGCAAAAAGTGCTCTGGTAAGGAAGGAGGTAAAATCGCCCGGTGCTGAAGTAGTTAAACCCCATTGAAAATCTGTGGAATGACTTGAAGACTGCAGTCCACAAACGATCACCATCAAATGTAACTGAACTTGAGCCGTTCTGCAAAGAAGAGCGGGCAAATACTGCAAAGTCTAGATGTGCAAAGTTAGTGGAGACAAATCCCAACAGACTAAAGGCTGGAATTACAGCAAAAGGTGGTCCAACAAAACACTGACACAAGGGGGGTGATCCTTTTTCCAACTCAATGATTCTGCTTTTGTATTTTTATTTTTATTTTTTTCTGACATGTTGGTGTTATATCTTTCACTTGGATATTATAAGTTGCACCGAGTAAACACAGCTGGATAAAACAAAAACTGTGTCTGTCTTTATTTCAGACTGCAAAGCAACAAAATGTGATTATTTAAAAAAAAAAAAGGGGGGGTGATTCTTTTTTATACCCACTGTATATAATCCCAATTTTTTGGGGGCTGGTAAGGTTTGTGGTGAGGAGCAGATACAATGGGGGCAGTGGGTTATAAAACACACAAACCGGCCCGGTGAATAAAACGAATGTGGGGGGTGGCGCGGGAGCGATGCATCACCGTGTCCGCCGCGCTCCGGGAACTGCCTGCAATTATCAAATCCATCTCCACTGTGAAGTTTTTACAACCAAATTGCCGGGACGGGTAAGAAGCCGGCCCGATTCATTATGAGCAGGAAGCCAGGCCCTGCCGAAAAGGGACATATTAGTTACATCTTATCTGCCTGACACCTAATCTAGCAACAATTACAGCAGACACATATATCCTGAAATTTCAATTTCAGCCGGGCAGAAAAAAAATGTTACCATAAGGTGGCAGCGGAGGAGGGGGGGGGGGGGAGCGCGGCCTGTGGATTTTGCATACGGTAAATGAGGACTGTAAAGCTACGGAGGGCGAAGCCGAGGCACGAAACATTTTATGGCGCGACTTGCCTGCAGATAGTCTCTGAGATATGGCGAGCTTCAATTATAAACGTCTTAAAGGGGAAGTGTAATAGTTTATGGTCAATTTTAAAGTGGAAGAAGACCATAATTATATCTATTCTTAAAAATGTTCCCTCCACCTACCTATTCTGTATAGAAATTGTCTACTTACCTATTTTTAATCTGGTTCGGTACAGTCGCACGATCCTGCCGCTCTTTGTAAGGGGAGCGCCCAACAATGGCTCTGAATTCCAAAGCCATGTCACCCATGGGCTCCTATTGCCCAGCCATTGTCAGCACTCCCTCCTCTCCCCTGCAGCAGCAGCTCACTGACACAGGGGAGCTGCGGGATCAATGATTGGATGGGAGCAGTTTTAACCACTTAAGGACCGGAAGGATTTCTCCCCTTAATGACCAGGCCATTTTTTGCGATACGGCACTGCGTCACTTTACCCACATGCCGACCAGCCGCCACAGTTGTACTGCGGCAGAATGGCACGGCTGGGGAAACGACGTTATGTAACGTCGCTTCGCCCTGTGGCCACTAGGGGCGATCACGGGAGCCAGGTACTCAGATCGGCTCGGTGGGGGGGGGGCGTGCCCCCTAGTGGCCACAGGGTGAAGCGATGTTACATAACGTCGTTTCGCCCAGCCGTGCCATTCTGCCGCAGTACAACTGCGGCGGCTGGTCGGCATGTGGGTAAAGCGACGCAGTGCCGGAGAACCCGGGAACTGTGTGTGTTTTCGGTTCTCTGAGGGGAGAACTGACAGATCGTCAGAACAGACGATCTGTTATCTTCCCTGCACAGTCCCCATCCCCCCTTCATTTAGAACACAAACTAGGACACACTTAACCCCTTCAATGCCCCCTAGTGTTAACCCCTTCACTGCCAGTGATATTTTTACAGTAATCAGTGCATTTTTAATCGCACTGATCGGCGCACTCGCGACCCGGTCCTGAGCTCCATGACCGCGGGACCAGCGGACCCAATCACCGCTGGTGTCCCGCGATCGGGTCACAGAGCTGAAGAACGGGGAGAGGTCTGTGTAAACAAACCTCTCCCCGCGCTTCCTAGTGACACTGTCACTGATCGTCTGTTCCCTGTCATAGGGAAAGACGATCAGTGACGTCACA
>CM053032.1:22194138-22241865 GCA_028564925.1 Lithobates sylvaticus
CTACAAGTTCCATGAATGAAAAGCGATCTTTGAATGGAGGAGGCAACATTCATTCATCTCCCCATCCTCCATTCATAGAGTGCTTTTCATTCATGGAAGCTATAGTACAGCTTTGTATGAATGGAGGGGCACGGAACGCAAAGGCCGGGCATAGTCACCCTTCTTGAGGAGTAACTATAACAGTTTCTTTGGCTTGTGTAGCCTCTCTGGCGGTACGATTATGTCAGATTATGTCAGATGAATGAAAAAGCGGTCTTTGAATGGAGGAGGCATCGTTCATTCATCTCCTTATCCTCCATTCATGGAGTGCTTTTTATTCATGGAAGCTATAGTACAGCTTTCTATGAATGGAGGGGCACGGAACGCATAGTCAGCCTTCTTGAGGAGTAACTATAACAGGTCCTTTGGCTTGTGTAGCCTCCCTGGCGGTACGATTATGTCAGATTTTTGCGTCTCAAAGCGGTACAATTATTTTGCATGGAAATTTGGCGTTTTTATATTGTAGGCCTGTAATTCTTGGCAATAACGCACTTAAATCTGTCTAAACAAGAGTCTAGTAGACATCCCGGGTATGATGAAGTTTGAAACACAAAATCATAAATATATTAATATAATAAATAATTATAAAAAATAATAATAAAATTAATTTCCCCACGATTCACTATCGCTCAATTCTGCAAGTGTTCTAATTTATTATCGCTGTTTTCTAGCTTTTCTAAAACCACTTTTGACGTAAAGGGACACTTTTTGGTTGCTATGGACAATCTCCTGTTTCCAGGCAGAAAGAACAGTATATATAATATAAAACTGCATGCAGGGCATTGGACAACGCACTAGGGACAAAAGGGGTGTGACATTAAGATTACACTGTACTGTGTATGTATTATGATTTTTTTAATTTTTTTTAATTTGCCGCCGGGCTCCACCCCGTGCGTCACGACGCTCGCAGGGAACGGAGAGCGGCATAGAGAGGCATCGGGCAGAGGACAGAGCCCGCAAACACAGCGGGGGAGGGACATCGCAGGATCCTGGGGACTAGGTAAGTATACCGCACCAGGATCCTGCAATGCAATCCTGAGTGTGGCTCGGGGGGTTACCGCTAATGGTGATGAAATTTAACCCCCGAGCCACACTCGGGAAAACCGCCAGGGAGGTTAAACCCCCATGCCACCAAAGATTAACCAGCTGAGATCCGCGCCATAGCCAAATGACGGCTACAGCGTGGATCTGATGTGCCGGGACGACGTCTATTGACGTCGTCCCGGCAACGAGCTGCCTGCGCGCCCCCTGAAGGGAGACTCGCCCCTGTGAGACTCCCTGTGAGTCCCCTGTGAGACTCGCTGGATCACAGATCCGAGTAAGGGGTCGATCCCGACCCTTACCACGTGATCAGCTGTCAGCCAATGACAGCTGATCATGTGAAAATAACCGAGCCGGTAATCGGCTTTTTTTTTCTGCTCGCGCTGACAGCGCGAGGAGAAAAAAAAAAAAGCCGATCACCGGCGGCAGTGAGAGGGACATCAGTCCCTCTCACTGCAATATGCCCAGGGTCCACGGTGCCCACATTTACCACAATAAAGTGCCCACTAGCTCCACCTGTCAGTGCCCACAGTGCCATCTGTCAGTGCCCACAGTGCCATCTGTCAGTGCCCACAGTGCCAGTGCTGCACATTCAGTGTCCCCTATCAGTGCCACCTATCAGTGCCCATCAGTGCCACCTATCAGTGCCCATCAGTGCCATCTATCAGTGCCATCCATCAGTGCCCATCGGTGCCACCCATCTGTGCCACCCATCCGTGCCCATCAGTGCCATCTTTGCTGTGCCCATCAGTACCGACTTATCTGTCCCCACCAGTGCAGCCTATCAGTGCCCACCAGTGCAGCCTATCAGTGCCCACCAGTGCCGCCTCATCAGTGCATATTAATGAAGCAGAAAAATTACCTGTTTGCTAAATTTTATAACAAACTATTAAACATGATTTTATTTTATTTTTTAATTTTCCATCTTTTTTTATTTGTTTAGCAAAAAATAAAAACCCCAGCTGTGATTAAATACCACCAAAATAAAGCTCTATTTGTGGGAAAAGGTGAAAATTTCATTTGGGTACAGTGTTGTATGACCGCGCAATTGTCATTCCAAGTGCGTCAGCGCCGAAAGCTGAAAATTGGTCTGGTCACGAGGAGGGTTTAAGTGCAAAGTAATCAGGTGGCTAAAACTCTTGGGGGTGGTAGAAGGATTTCACCTAAAACCGCAGACAGCAGCACAAGGGACACTTCTCATTGACTGCAAGTACTGTCCCTTGTGCTGATTTTTTATTTAAATTTTTGATTAAACTCAGCTTTAAAAAAATGATGTAAATTCTATGTATGCAGCTATAAGACCCATGCTAACCATGTATAGCCTACTAGGCTTTAAAAGAACAATAAAGGAAAAAAAAAATAGAATGGAATCCACTTTTAATTCTGAAACGCCCATAGCCTTAACAACGAAGTGTCTGATAAAAATAAAAGTAAAGTTTAAAAAAAAAAAAATCCCCCCCCCCCCTCCGACCTTTCAAAGCAGCTCCGCACTTAATAGAAACTTATATTTGTAAGCTAATGCAATCACTTATCCGTAAAGATAAGGCCTGCCTATTCCCTTCTCTCTCCTTGTTCCCGCTATCGCGTGAATGCTGATAAAACCAAAACAAAAGGAGCAGGTTGTTCTCAGTAGAGCGCACATATTATATTTCCTAAATATTGCCTATCTTGAAGTGGGGGTTGGTGGGGGGGGGGGGGGGGGGATTGGTTGAGGTGTTTGCGGTTTCCTATGAATGCTGTATCTGTATATATCATCTCGCGAAACAAAACTGAATATTAAACCGCACTTCTGAAAAGAGTAGGAGCAAAAAAAAAAATCGCAGGCAACCAACTGCTCATGGCAGCTGCTGATAGCAACAAAGTTTTCCTTTCTTCCCCCCATTCTGCTTGTATTTATTTGCTCACAAAGCCATTAAAAAAAGTTTTAAAATGAAAGTTGTTACATTAAAAGACGCTTACAAGGGATTGTTAAAGCCGAACTCCCGGCAGATATTAACCGCTTCAGCCCCGGGAAGATTTTACCCCCTTCCTGACCAGAGCACTTTTTGCGATTCGGCACTGCGTCGTTTTTAACTGACAATTGCACGGTCATGCGACGTTGTATCCAAACAAAATTGACGTCCTTTTTTTTTTCCCACAAATGGAGCTTTCTTTTGGTGGTATTTTATCGCCTCCGCGATTTTTTGTTTTTGTGCTATAAACAAAAAAAGAGCGATAATTTCGAAAAAAAAAAAAAAAAAAGCAATATGTTTTACTTTTTGCTATAATAAATATCCCCCAAAAATATATAAAAGAAATATTTTTTTTCCTCAGTTTAGGCCGATATGTATTCTTCTACATATTTTTGGTAATAAAAATCGTAATAAGCGTATATTGATTGGTTTGCGCAAAAGTTATAGCGTCTACAAAATAGGGGATAGATTTATAGCATTTTTATTATTTTTATTTTCTACTAGTAATGGTGGCAATCTGCGATTTTTATCGTGACTGTGACATCATGGCCGACACATCGGACAATTGTTACACATTTTCGGGACCATTGGCATTAATACAGCGATCAGTGCTATAAAAATGCATTGATTACTGTAAAAAATGTTACTGCCAGTGAAGGGGTTAATACTAAGGGGGGGGCGATCAAGGGGTTAATTGTGTTCCCTGGTGTGTGTTCTAAATGAGGTGGGGAGGGAACTGTCTAGGGGAGATGACAGATCGCTGTTCATACTCTTTATGAACAGACAATCTGTCACTTCTCCCCTCAGAGAACCCGGGATCTCTGTTTACACACACAGATCCCGGTTCTCGCCGTATTACGAGCGACCGTGGGAGCACGGCAGTCATCAAGACCGCCGGGCACTCGCATCGGCTCCGGGGCGAGCTGCACGCGCCTCCGGGGGTGAGCTGCGGGCGCGCAGACACCGCTAGTGGCCACCAGAATGAGAGACGTAAAACATAATGGCGATTCGCCTGCCCGTGCCATTCTGCCGCTGTTCAACAAGCGGTTAAAGACACAAATGAACACTGTATTAATTAACAAAAAATGTATGCTGGTTAAATACTAGCAGTGTAAGAGCCTGGATTTGACCTGGTATCAGCCACTTGCACTCCAGCAATGGTCGCGTGACATTTCTGATGGTAACAGTGGATTATGCCCGTGTGGTGTACAGTACTGTGGAAATGTTTTAGGCGGGTGTAAAAGAAATACCGTAAAGTAAGAATTTCTCTTCAATATCGGAAGATGTCCAGCAGTGCCACAGCGAAAGTAGAGCTGACGTGAGATGGGTGGAGGTGATGCTCAGTCCCCAATAGTATGCACATAACAAAATACAAAATTGCCCATGAGACATTTAACCACTTCCAGACCAGCCTCGTTTTGGATTTTAGGTGTTTACATGTTTAAAACAGGTTTTTTTTGCTAGAAAAAAAACGTAGAACCCCCAAACATTATATATTGTTTTTTTTTTTTTTTCTAACACCCTAGAGAATAAAATGGCGGTCGTTGCAATAATTTTTTTCACACCGTATTTGCGCAGCGGTCTTACAATCGCACTTTTTTGGGAAAAAAGTCACTTTTTTGAATAAAAAAATAAGACAACAGTAAAATTAGCCCAATTTTTTTTTCGATTGTAAAAGATAATGTTACGCCGAGTAAATTGATACCCAACATGTCCTGCTTCAAAATTGCGGCCGCTCGTGGAATGGCGTCAAACTTTTACCCTCAAAAATCTCCATAAGCGACATTCAAAAAATGCAACCTGTAGAATTTTTTAAGTTACAGAGGAGGTCTATGGCTAGAATTATTGCTCTCGCTCTACCGATCGCGGTGATACATCACATGTGTGGTTTGACTACCGTTTTCATATGCGGGCGCTGCTCACGTATGCGTTCGCTTCTGCGCGCCAGCTCGTCGGGACGGGGTGTTTTTAAAAAAATTTTTTTGGGGTTTTTCTTATTTATTTTACTTAATTTTATTATTTTTTACACTGTTTTTAAAAAAATAAAAAAATGAATCACTTTTATTCCTATTACAAGGAATGTAAACATCCCTTGTAATAGAAAAAAGCATGACAGGTCCTCTTAAATATGGGATCTGGGGTCGAAAAGTCCTCACATCTCATATTTGGACTTAAATGCAAAAAAAAAATTGTCATTAAAAAAAAATGACATTTGGAAATTCCCCTTTAAGACGTATGTGCGGAAGTGACGTTTTGACGTCGCTTCTGCCCTCCTATGGTATAGAGATGAGTGGGGGCCATCGTAGCGTCACTCATCTCTATACACAGGCAGGGAAAGGTGCCGGTAAGCGGCGGAAGGCACGGGAGAGCGGCGGGAGCGGGGAGGGGGCACCTCTCCCGCCGCCGATAACGGTGCTCTTGCGGCGAATCTGCCGCGATGACCACCATTATCTTAAAGGGGACCGCTCACTGTGAAGAGGTTGTGGCAGCAGCTGCTGCCGTTACCGAGATATCCCTCTTCAAAAAAATGACGTATATATACAGTGAGCGGTCGGTAAGTGGTTAAAGAGCAGGTAAAATGTCTAAATGATTTATTTAACACACGTTTAAAAACAACATGTAATACAGAAAAAAGAAAACATATTAGATATCAACATATTAGTAAATTTTGCATTCATATCATAGACCTTTCCATAGGACCTGGATGTGTCATACAGATGACTGTCAGTAGTCTAGGATGGCTGTGCTAGGTCTCGATGCGTTTCGCGAGAGGAGTCTCGCTTCTTCTGGAAAAGCACAGATAGATGCGATTGATGGAGGACTCTAGCTGCTATAGATTACTTTTTTTTTTTTTTTAAATAGTCAGAAAATTAGTATATATAGGTGGGTATACTACCCTGAATTTATAAAAGAGACTTCAAAATGTCCATGAAAATAGATGGATAAATGCATACACTGCCAACTATCTATACCAGCTAGCAGGGCAGGAGTCCTCCATCATTCATCATCTGTGCTTCTCCCGAAGAAGCGAGACTCCTCACACAAAAAGTATCGAGACCTAGCACAGCCATCCTAAAGAAAGGAAAGCTCTATTTGTGGGAAACAAAAGGACATACCGTATATACTCGAGTATAAGCCGAGTTTTTCAGCACACTTTTTTTTGTGCTGAAAGTGCCCCCCCCCTCGGCTTATACTTGAGTCAAGCACTTTTCTGCAGAAGAGAATGACATTTTCCGAACCGAATTGGGGCCCCGTATCTCGGGGGCCACTTGGTGCTAAGAACCCCCCCCATCTTTGGAGTTCCTAGCACCAAGTGGCCCCGAGATACAGGGCCCCAAATTCGGCCAACTGTGTCCATCTGCAGCAATGTAATTTCGGGACCCTTTGGGTCCAGAGACCCCAAATTTTGGCTGCAGCTAGGGGGCATCTAGGAACCCTTAACTATAGAGTTTGAAGTTCGGGGGATCTGTGGCTGCAAATGGGCACAGTGAGGCTGCAAATGGGCACAGTGAGGCATTCAAATGGGCACAGTGAGGCATGCAAATGGGCATTGTTGACCCTCTTTTCCACTTACAGTATCTGTGCATTTCTCACCCTAGGCTTATACTCGAGTCAATACGTTTTCTCAGTTTTTTTGTGGTAAAATTAGGTGCCTCGGCTTATATTCAGGTCGGCTTACTCGAGTTATATATACTATAAATATGAGTGGAACCTGTAATGTGTTCCAAGAGGTGAACTTATCCTTTAATACCCCTTACAAACCACTTTGACCTACAGGTAAGCCTAGATTAAGGCTTACCTGTAGGTCCAATAAATATCCAATATCCAATAGATATTTAGAAAAGAAAAGGCACCGCTATCTACGGCGCATGCGCCGTAGACAGCGGCGCGCAGGCGCAATGAGCATGCCAAGATCACGGCGATATTCCGCTCTCGTGCGCATGCGCGACGTCATCGCCGCTCCAGCGAATGACAGCGCTGGAGTGGCGAGACCCGGAAGTCACTCCGGGTTTGATGGTGGCGGAGGAGGTCATGGACGAGGGTCGCTTCGGGGGCTTCGTTCTCAGGTAAGTCATTCATAATGAGCTCATTATGCCTTTGCCTTGCAGCAGGGCCGGGACAAGGGGTGGGGAGGAGGGGCGGCTGCCCCTGGCGCAATGGTATATTGCAGGGGTAGGGGGCACCCTGAGCCTAACCCTAAGGGAAAGGGGGGCACAGTTTGGCATCTTTGCCCTGGGCACTGGATGGCCCTGTCCCGGCACTGCCTTGCAGGTTTCGTTTTTTTTTAAATAGGCTTTACTTCCTCTTTAATGATTACAAAGTGTATCAGTTTGTGTTTTTTTTTTTATATACCTGCCCGGAGTTCAGTTTTAAAAATCATTTCAAAAACCCAAAAGCCGTTTATTTATTCTAGTCTCTAATGCGCCATTAAACATGAAAAAAAGGAACTTTTCCAACTTCTTACAAGTGAACTTCATTCTTGGGATTAGCGGAGACGCTCGTCATCCTTGTTTTTACATATGTAGGTCAGAGGTTTTGGTGGTTATAAAACATCCACAATGGAGAGAGAGAGAGAGAGAGAGAGAGAGAGAGTGCCATCAACGTCTGCGCGTCCATCACTCACATTTACAGTTTGGCTTTCTCCAGCCCCCCTCCCCCCCCTTCTCATTTTGAGAGTTCTGGAAACAAACATCACATGACGTGTTGAAACGTCTTGTCCTCCCCTCCGCTCCGGTCTGCTGACACCCCTCTTGCTGCACTTTGTTTCTTTGAAGATAATTCAGCGCGATATTCCCTCATAACGAAGGCGGGAGTAATAAAACATGATTTACAAGCTCCCCGCGGACGCGACTATTCTTAGAGGTTTTTCTTGGAAGTAAAACTAAAAAACGATTTTTCAGATGAAGGGTGAACTTGCTTCGCCTTGATAACCGGTGACGCATATATATATATATTTTTTTTTTACATATGCTTTTACATATGTCCCGTAAACGCAAAGCTCACTCATACGTCGCGTTTCTGGCGCATAAAGTTGAAGTTCAATCTGAAGTTCAATTTAACCACTTCAGCCCCCGGACCAATTTGCAGCCAAAGGACCAGGCCCCTTTTTGCGATTCGGCACTGCGTCGCTTTAACTGACAATTGCGCGCTCGTCCGACGTGGCTCCCAAACAAAATTGGCGTCCTTTTTTTCCCACAAATAGAGCTTTCTTTTGGTGGTATTTGATCACATCTGCGGTTTTTATTTTTTGCGCTATAAACAAAAATAGAGCAACAATTTTGAAAAAAAAAGCAATATTTTTTACTTTTTGCTATAACATCCCCAAAAAATGTATAAAAACATTTTTTTTTTTCCTCAGTTTAGGCCGATACGTATTCTTCTACATATTTTTGTTTTTTTGGTTTTGATTGATTGGTTTGCACAAAAGTTATAGCATTTACAAAATAGGGGATAGAGCGACAATTTTGAAAAAAATGCAATATTTTTTACTTATTGCTATAATAAATATCCCCAAGAAATATATAAAAAAAAATATTTTTTTTCCTCAGTTTAGGCCGATACGTATTCTTCTACATATTTTTGGTAAAAAAAAATCACAACTAGCGATTATTGATTGGTTTGCGCAAACGTTATAGCGTCTACAAAATAGGGGATAGAGCGACAATTTTGAAAAAAATGCAATATTTTTTACTTATTGCTATAATAAATATCCCCAAAAAATATATAAAAAAACATTATTTTTCCTCAGTTTAGGCCGATACGTATTATTCTACATATTTTTGGTAAAAAAAACGCAATTAGCGATTATTGATTGGTTTGCGCAAAAGTTATAGCGTCTACAAAATAGGGGATCGTTTTATAGCATTTTTATACATTTTTTATTTTTTTTTACTAGTAATGGCGGCGACCAGCAATTTTTATTGTGACTGTGACATTATTGCGGACACATCGGACATTTTTGACACATTTTTGGGACCATTGTCATTTATACAGCAATCAGTGCTATTTAAATGCACTGATTCCTGTGTAAATGACACTGGCAGTGAAGGAGTTAACCACTAGGGGGCGGGGAAGGGTTAAGTGAGCCCTGTGTGTGTGTGTTTTCTAACTGCCTCTAAACAGCCTATGTGTCCATATGCGTTTGCAGGCGTTTAGAGGCATAAAAAAAACCCACACATATAGGAGAAGAGCATATCGGCATAAAAAACTCTTGACGTGCCTAAATGTGCTAAAGAGTTAGGAGAGTGTTGATTCCAATGGCCAGAATTTGGCCATTGGAATGAATGAACGCCCAAGTGATGAAGTGTCTAAATGCACCCAAACACAGCTTTAGGCCCCTTTCACACTTGTGCGCCTTTACCGCGATTCGTGGCTGCGATTTCTAGGAATGCCTTTGTAAGTGGCATCAAAATCGGACCAAAGTAGTGCAGGGACTACTTTGAAGTCGTACTAATATGAATGGCTGTCATTGGAAATCATGGGGAAGGACTTGTCATGCGACTTTGCAATCCCATATCGCGGGACAAGTCGTATAAGTGTGAAAGGGGCCTAATGCCGCGTACACACGATCGGAATTCTCGTCGGAAAAAACTCTGGTGGTTTTTCCGACGTAATTCCGCTCAAGCTGTGTTGCCTACACACGATCACACCAAATTCCGACGGTCAATAACACAGCGGCATAAAACACGTTCGACAGCACTATAAAAGGGAAGTTTAATGCTTCCGAGCATGCGTCGAATTGTTTCCGAGCATGCGTCAGAATTTTGCGTGTCGGAATTGCATACAAACGATCGGAAAATCCGATAGAAAGGTTTTCCGTCGGAAAAATTGAGAACAGGTTCTCAATCCAAAGTCCGTCTGAAATTCCGACAGAAAAAGACCGATGGGCATACACACGGTCGGAAAATCCGATGAAAAGCTCCCATCGGACTGTTTCCATCGGAAATTCCGACCGTGTGTACCCGCATAAGTCGTGTTTTTAATACTGCTTTTTCCTCCCCTGGAGCAGAGCGTCCAGGGGAGAAAAAAAAAGGGGTCAAGTGTGGATGAGGCCTTAAATAAATAATTACATTTTCATTATTTATTTTTCCATTTATTTTTATTTTTCCTTCCATTATTTATTCTTATTAATTTTTCTATTATTTATTATTATTCATTTTTGAATTCTTTATGATTATTTATTTTTTCCATTATTTATTATTTTTCCATTTTTTATATTTATCATTCATTTTATTTTACAAAAACCAAAAAATATTAAAATTTCTAAAGCAGTTTGGCGCCTTCCATCTTTCCAAGCGGGAAGTGACACATTTTGCTGCTCTTACACTAATTTTACCTAATTTGTTGTCAACGGTCATCAATTTCAAAATGTGCAACTGAAAACTGTTAGATTTTGTTCCGCTCTCTTTTGTACCCCCCCACCCCCAAAAAAAATATCACAATAGAAACCTTTGTTCACGGTGTTTACGGAATGCCCATCTATCATGATCTATATGTCAGTCATGGTGTCTGGAGCATTGACAGAGCCCCGAAGTCTGCAGCCCCCCCGTCCATTAACGCTCGGCTTCTGTTGTGTATTAAACTTTTCCCTGCCAGAGGGCCTTGGTGCGATTCACACGTTTATTTTCTTTCTATACAGTAAACTAACCTCACTCCGTCTATTATTGAATGTTTAATTGTACAAGCTACTTCCTTGACTTACAGCACGACGTATACAGTTGTGTTTTTGTTTTTCCTTCGTACTGGTAAATCCTTTGAGCTCTTTTCCTTATACTATATTTAACCTATGGACCCCTCGCGTCCCCTAAACATTGAGCCGGCTGATATTAAGAGTCTCCCGCTAATGCGGGTGGAATTTTTTTTTTTTTTTTTTTTTTCGCAAACCTGCGTGTTTACTTTTCCAAGGCCATCTGAAGGACATCCAGGGATATTATGGTTTGCCGAGAGCAAATAAGCATAGCTTTTGGCTTTTCCCCCCATCTCCATCCGCTTTTACAGTGTTGATAGTTTGCGTATTATTTGCTTATTCTGGACACCAAAATAAGCATTAAGGGCCCGCTATGGGAAGCTCTTCCCTCGTACGGAAGGTAGGTAGTGGGAAAAAGTGGTGGAAAGCTCAGACACTAATTATTGAGCGTTTGACATCTGACCCCTCTTTTCTCGTAGAGTCGTTTTTTTTTTTCCTGACGGCTAGTCTAAATGGCTTGCCCACGCAAGTCTGGTACAGCTGTTGGTCACCGCCGGTTCGTTGTCACTTTCTGATGGGAATGTGAGGGGAGCAGACAGGTTCATGCTCTAGACGCACAGGCCCGGAAGTGCATGAACAAAGGAGGTCTGGCTGGAGGCCAGAGAGTGGACTTCTAACCTCAGACCAACTGATCTTGTGTGAGGAAGAGCCTGTTGAACATTTGGAGAGCAGTTAAACACTTTGGCCTTCTGAAGCGAAGGACTGGTCTCATCAGAAGCTTTCTGTTACGTTTTGATGGATGCTGGAGGATGTTAGTCAAGTGGGTGGGAAAAAAAAAAAAAAGAAGAAAAAAGCAGAGGCTATCATGTAGATTAACCCCTTTTGACCCAAGGTTTGATGCCTAGAGCAAATCTACAACCATCAGTATACACCAATTAACTTCATCTCCAAGTGACACTAAGGCCCCTTTCACACTTATACGACTTGTCCCACGATTTGGGACTGCAAAGTAGCATGACAAGTCGTTCCCCATGATTTCCAATGACAGCCATTCATATTAGTACGACTTCAAGTCGTTCCGACTTCAAAGTAGTCCCTGCACTACGATTTTGATGCCACTTACACAGGCATTCCTTGAAATCGTGGCAAAAATCGCGCGACTTTGAAGTCGCACAAGTGTGAAAGGGGCCTAAATGATTTCCTTATTCTCCAAAAAATAATTCTTAAACATCCACTACGTAATGGCCTTGTCGGTTTTTTTTTTTTCATGAAATTTTTTCTATTTCCTCGTAACTTTCTCAGGCCCCTTTCACACTGGGGCGGGAGCCGCGGTGACGGTAAAGCAGCGCTATATTTAGCGCTGCTTTACCGTCTTTTTAGCCGCGGTATTCGGCCGCTCGCGGTGCGGTTTTACCCCCCGCGAGCGGTGGAAAAAGGGTTAAAGACCCCCCCGCAGAGCGCCGCCGTAGCGACGCTTTGCGGCTGTATTGCCGCGGTATTACCGCGGTTTCCCATTCAAATCAATGGGAAGGAGCGCACCGCGTCCTGGTAGCGCACCGCTCCAGTGTGAAAGCCCGCCGGCTTTCACATTGGAGTGAATGGGCCCGGATTTTTTCAGGCGGGACACAGGCGCTATTTTTAGCGCTGTACCGCCTGAAAAACGCCCCAGTGTGAAAGGGGCCTAAGTGAGCTCCCAAACCTCTCCTTTAGTTTTAAACCAGCATTGTAATTTGGTTGCAGTTACGATCGTCGGCCTATGCACATTACAAACCCATAATCCAGAAGCATCCTTGGAAATGAGCAAGTTCCTACATACAATGGGACCATGGAGAATGCCCATAGCCACCCTCTATCAGAAAGTTGGTTACAGGAGCAAAAATTAATAAATAAAACCTGTAGGAGGCTGAGAGCAATAGAAGGGACTTCTCTAAGTTAAAGGGGTTGTAAAGGTAAAAGCTTTTTCACCTTAATGCATTCTATGCATTAAGGTGAAAAAACATCCGACAATACCGCCCCCCCCGTTTTACTTACCTGACCCTTCGAAAGTCCAGCGTTCGCCCCCGACATCCTCTTCGCCGCTCAGCCTGGCCGTTGATTGGTTACAGTGGATGGATTGAAAGCAGTGCAGCCATTGGCAATCGCATCCAATGACGCGGCGCACGGGGGGTGGGGCCGAGTGATACAGTAAGCGGCTATGGCAGCCGGCTGTATCACGGGAGCATGCCCGCGAGGGAGCTCGCATGAAGGTGTTGAGTCCTTGCGGGGGTAGGAGCCGAGACAGTCGCCGAGGGACCCCAGAAGACCAGGTTTGGGGCCACTCTGTGCAAAACGAGCTGCACAGTGGAGGTAAGTATAACATGTTTGTTATTTTAAAAAAAAAAAACTCACCTCTTTTTAACTCACCTCGAAATGCCTGTTGCTAGGGGGTCCCTCATAGTCTGCCTCCTTCAGTGCCCGGGCTGGTGACATCACTTCCCCTCAGCGCAGTCAGTCATCTGGGACACGTAACAGATCCCAGATGACTGCGTGGCGTATAATGGGGGGGGGCTCTGTTCCTCCACATCGCTGGACAGGTAAGTGTCTGATTATTAAAAGTCAGCAGCTGCAGTATTTGTAGCTGCTGACTTTTAAAAACATTTTTTTAAGGGGCACCCCACTTTAAGAATACATACTTGAAGAGTATATATTTTGTTTAAATCGGAGTTTAATGTCATTTTAACTTTTTGACCAATTTGCGAATGTAAATAACTGTACATTAAGATTGGACTTGTGCAGAACAGAAAAATTTGTTTAGTTTCAGGATAGATACGTTATGTTACAAATTTTTGTTTCGTTGATTTGTTTCGGGATTCGTTTATATTCATAAAATTTAATTTTGTTTAAGAATTTTCTGACGAAGTAAAAATTTTCAGAACAATTTGGATCGGTCGAAAAATGATCGACCGATGCTAATTTTGTGTAAAGAATAGCTGGTTGTTAAGGATCGGGCTGGAAATCCAGCTGCCACCTCCTTAACAACTGATGACTCATCAGCTCTCAGCGGGCTTCCCCACTGACAGCTGAAATGTAAACAAAAGAATGGCAGCAATGAAAAATCACAGCATGGGGTCCCCCCCCCAATCCATATTAGGCCCTTCGGGTCTGGCGTGGATTTTAGGGGAAACCCTACACCAAAATAAAAAAGAACGGCGTGGGGTCCCCCCCAAAATCTATACCGGACCCTTATCTAATTATGCAGCCTGGCAGTCCAGGAAAGTGGAGAGGAGACGAGTGAGCGCCACCCCCCCCTCCTAAATCATACCAGGCCACATGCCCTAAACATGTGGGCGTGCTTTGGGGCTCAACCCCCCCCCCCCCCCCCCCAAAGCACCTTGTCCTCATGTTGATAGGGACAAGGGCCTCTTCCCCACAACCCTGGCCGGTGGTTGTGAGGGTCTGCGGGTGGGGGGCTTATCAGAATCTGGAAGCCCCATTTGAATGAGTATAGGGGAAACGTGTAGATGGGGGGGGCATGTTTTGTGTAGTAGTGCTTACACTTAAATTGTTACCACTGGAGGAGTTAAGTTAGGATGCCAGCACCCTCACATCTGAGGGCCAGGGGGAGAGAGCCTTTCCTCCCACTTCAAGGAGCGGTGCTTCACGTTTCCTTTCTAGTCATAGTAAATAACTGTTACATATTTGTTAAGGACATATAAGACCTCTTTCTCCCCTGGGCGATTTGAAGAAAAATTTGAAGCTTCACCAGAAGCACTTTAGTCCTCAACACTAGGATTTTCATTATATACAGTGAGGGAAAAAATGTATTTGATCCCCGCTGATTTTGTACGTTTGCCCACTGACAAAGAAATGATCAGTCTATAATTTTAATGGTAGGTTTCTTTTAACAAAAAAATCCAGAAAAATGAATTTAAAAAAAGGTATCAATTGATTTGCATTTTAATGAGTGAAATAAGTATTTGATCCCCTATCAATCAACAAGATTTCTGGCTCCCAGGTGTCTTCTATACAGGTAATGAGCTGAGATTAGGAGCACTCTTTTAGTGTCGGTTCACACGGAGGCAGCACGACTTGCAGCGTGACTGCCTCAGGCAACCTGGACACGACAGCAGCGGCGACCTGCAAAACGACTTCCCTATAGAAGTCAATGCAAGTCGCCTCAATTCGCCCCCAAAGTCGTACAGGAACCTTTTTCTAAGTCGGAGCGACTTGTGTCGCTCCGATTAGAATGGTTCCGTTGTACGGAGCGGCTAAGTCACCTGACAAGGCGCCCCAGTGTGAATCGGCACTTAAAGGGAATGCTCCTAATCTCTGCTTGTTACCTGTATAAAGACACCTGTCCACAGAAGCAATCAATCAGATTTCATTTTTAACCCCTATTTTGTAGACGCTATAACTTTTGCGCAAACCAATCAATATACGCTTATTGCGATTTTTTTTTTACCCAAAATATGTAGAAGAATACGTATCGGCCTAAACTGAGGAAAATTTTTTTTTTTATATATATTTTTGGGGGATATTTATTATAGCAAAAAGTAAAAAATATTGCTTTTTTTAAAAAAAAATTCGGTCTTTTTTTGTTTATAAATTGTTTATATAAATTTATTTAAATAAAAACCACAGAGGTGATCAAATACCATCAATAGAAAGCTCTAGTTGTGGGGGAAAAAGGACGTCAATTTTGTTTGGGAGCCACGCCGCACGACTGCGCAATTGGCAGTTAAAGCGACGCAGTGCCTAATCGCAAAAAGTGCTCTGGTCAGGAAGGGCGTAAATCCTTCCGGGGCTGAAGTGTTTGTATACATAATGGAGAGGTGTGAGGTACTGCATGTAATAAAGAGACATTAAGGCACTGGGTGTAATGAGAAGTATTGAGGGGAGACATTGAGGTGCTGCTTGGAATTAATGATTAATCTACATACGCCAATCAGCCATAACATTATGACCACCCACCAGAGGCGGCTCTAGGCTTTGTGAGGCCTTAGGCAAAACTTGGACATGAGGCCCCACTCACGCCCATAATGGGAAAAATTATTTAAGCAATAAAAATGAACAGTGTGCCATTATTCAGAATGGAGGCAGGAAAAAGGGGCTGGTAAATGTCATTTACCAGCCCCTATTTTTACTAAAAGAACACAGTGCAAAATAGGTGGCTGCGAGGCCCCTGGGAGCGTGAGGCCTTAGGCGAC
Organism: Lithobates sylvaticus; assembly: GCA_028564925.1. NCBI lineage: Eukaryota > Metazoa > Chordata > Amphibia > Anura > Ranidae > Lithobates > Lithobates sylvaticus. Next base: position 22,210,044 of record CM053032.1, read on the forward strand.
CGCCTTTTTTGCCTAATTAGATAGCCGCCTCTGCCACCCACCATGACCTCCACTAGACCTCTGAAGTTATGCTGTGGTTTCTGACACCAAGCTGTCAGTAGCAGATTCTTCAAATTGGTACTATACCCAGGACTCTGCATTCACTATATCTGGTCTCCCACAATATATAGAACATGGAAATGCAATTATTTTAGTAAATATAAACTGCTAAATACCTTTTCTCATCAGCATTATATAACAGCCTTGTGACTTCTATCAGTGTCTGGTCATGCACTGGTTAAAGCTTGTAGCAGGAGTTTTCATTCTCCTGTGACTGTCCTGTGAGGCTGCAGGGCCCCTGACTTTCTGTCTGGTCAGCGCTGATTGGACCTGTGCTGATCACATGCACCCTCCCAAGAAAAAAAAAATTCTAGCAATGCAAACCAAACTGAACATGTGCTGCTTGTCCCCTGAACTCTGTACTATCAGGAGATGGATTGGGGGCTGTGGAAGAAGGAGAGGAGCAGAAAAGACAGGATCAAGCAGCCTTTTTACACAATGTGGAGTATTAACCCCTTCCACAGTGAATATAACAAGCATGGCTTACTGCATATACAGACTGATTTTACTGTTGTGGGTTTAGTAACACTTTAAGTCCTGTAAGTTGCAAGAAGGGACCCACATGGATTGGACTTGTTTTTCTAGCTCATCCCACAGATGCTCGAAATCAGAACAATTTAAAGAAAGACCAAGTCAACACCTCAAACTCGTTGTGTTCCTCATTCTTGAATTCATCAGACCAGACCACCTTCTTCCATTGCTCTGCGGTCCAGTTCTGATGCTCACGTGCCCATTGTAGGCGCTTTTGGCTGAGGACACGGGTCAGTATGGGTACCCTGACCAGTCTGCGGCTACACAGCCCCCCATACACAACAAACTGTGACGCTCTGAGTGTTCTGACACCATTAGAACCAGCATTCACTTTTTCAGCAATTTGAGTTACAGCAGTCTTTTTTACTGGATCAGAGTATATGGGCCAGCCTTCATGCCCAATGTGAACCTTGGCGGCCCATGACCCTTTCAACAGTTGAGGGGTTCATATAGTGAACTTTGTGTTGAGTTATTCCCTTTACGGTCAACACAGAGGACAAGGGGGCACTCTTTACGTCTAGAGGAAAAGAGATTTCATCTCCAAATACGGAAAGAGCTGTGAAAATATGGAATAGACTCCCTCCAGAGGTGGTTCTGGCCAGCTCAGTAGATTACTTTAAAAAAGGCCTGGATTATTTCCTAAATGTACATAATATAACAGGGTACTAACATTTATAGGTAAAGTTGATCCAGGGAAAATCCGATTGCCTCTCTGGGATCAGGAAGTAATTTTTTCCCCTGTTGTAGCAAATCGGAGCATGCTTTGCTGGGTTTTTTTTTTTCCGCCTTCCTCTGGATCAACTGTGGGTATAGGATTGGGTATATGGGATTGTATGATATTTTTTATTTTATTTATTTATTTGTTTATTTATTTTTATGGTTGAACTAGATGGACTTGTGTCTTTTTTTCAACCTGACTAACTATGTAACAGTTGGCTGGTTTTCCTTCCTTGGACCACTTTTGGTAGGCCCTGACCACTACAGTCCGGAAACATCCCACAATTTGCAGTTTTGGAGTTGCTCTGACCCAGTCGTCCATTACAAATTGGCCCTTGTCAAAAGACATCTCAAAAGACGCTCAAAATCCTTACGCCTGCCCATTTCTTCTGCTTTCAACACATCAACATCAGGGACAACATGTTCCCTTGCTGCCTAATATATCCCAGATGTCATTGTTAACGAGACAATCAATGTTATTCACTTTACCTGTCAGTGTCATGGCTGATCGGTGTACACTGCAAAGTCCAAAAGAATTCATCATCAGTGCTATGTACCGTATTTATCGGCGTATAACAAGCTTAGAAGGGAATTTTAAGGAAAAAAAAACTTAAATTTAAATGCCCATCAATGCAGCCTTATCAATGTCCATCTGCAGCCTTGTCCAGTGTCCATGCGGCCTTGTCCATTGTCCAGGCGGCCTTGTCCAGTGTCCAGGCGGCCTTGTCGAGTGTCCAGGCGGCCTTGTCGAGTGTCCAGGCGGCCTTGTCGAGTGTCCAGGCGGCCTTGTCCAGTGTCCATGCGGCCTTGTGCAGTGTCCATGCGGCCTTGTGCAGAGTCCATGCGGCCTTGTGCAGAGTCCATGCGGCCTTGTGCAGAGTCCATGCGGCCTTGTGCAGAGTCCATGCGGCCTTGTGCAGAGTCCATGCGGCCTTGTGCAGAGTCCATGCGGCCTTGTCCAGTGTCCATGCGGCCTTGTCCAGTGTCCATGCGGCCTTGTCCAGTGTCCATGCGGCCTTGTGCAGAGTCCATGCGGCCTTGTGCAGAGTCCATGCGGCCTTGTGCAGAGTCCATGCGGCCTTGTGCAGAGTCCATGCGGCCTTGTGCAGAGTCCATGCGGCCTTGTGCAGAGTCCATGCGGCCTTGTGCAGAGTCCATGCGGCCTTGTGCAGAGTCCATGCGGCCTTGTGCAGAGTCCATGCGGCCTTGTGCAGAGTCCATGCGGCCTTGTGCAGAGTCCATGCGGCCTTGTGCAGAGTCCATGCGGCCTTGCCCAGTGTCATTTGCAGCCTTGTCAGTGTAGCCTTCTCATTGCAGCCTTGCTCCAGTGTCTTTGCAGCCTTCCAGTTTAAAAATGGCGCGATGTCGGATGTCCTGTGTATCTCGGCGGCTCCTCTCGCAGTCACGCCCAGTCCCGCCCTATGATGGACATAACACAGGTCCAATAGCGAGTGACTGTGAGCGGAACAGTGTGCCGCCGAGATACACATAGCCAAGTGTACTTGGCTCCGCTCACAGTCACGCCCAGTCCCGCCCTATGATGGACAAAACACAGGGACTGGGCGTGACTGTGAGCAGAGCCGAGTGCCGCCAAGATACACATAGCCGAGTGTACTCGGCTAGGCTTGGCTCTGCTCACAGTAACGCCCAGTCCCGCCCTATGATGGACATAACACAGTGACTGGGCGTGACTGTGAGCGGAGCCGAGTGCCGCAGAGATACACATAGCCGAGTCATGCCCAGTCCCTGTGTTATGTCCATCATAGTGCGGGACCTGCCGTAACCTCACAGTTACCTGCCGTAACTGTGAGCGGAGTTGAGTCTCGCCGAGTGTATCCCGTCGGCTTGCTCCTCCGCTCACAATCAGCGGTGATCGGCGTATAACACGCACCCACGATTTCCCCTGATTTTAAGGGGAAAAAAGTGCGTGTTATATACCGATAAATACGGTAATTGAAAAAAAGTCTTCTATATCATTTGTTAATAATTTACATTTTATTCTTAGAGTTGTTTTCTTCTCTTCTATACAGACATTTGTTTTATTGATATTTTTAACATTAAATGTACGTCACAGCATGCAGCTCACAGAGAGCCAAGGAAGGTTCTTATCGCTGCATCTGATCCACAAAGAAGGAAGAATCTTCGAAATGTGCCACGTCTTGTTCCCACAAGATTTCATAGACTGGCCGTGGGTGCAGAATACACTCATTGTGATCAATAAAGTTGTCTTTTCATCAGAACAGAGGCCGAGTTCTCACCCCGGGCCCCGTCCTCTCCCAGTAGACGGACGCTATGTGCTCTCTTTGTAGTCGCCTGTCCCCGGGGCACCCTGAGCGGTTTGCATTGACAAATGCCAATGTTACAGGGCTGTGTGCAATGAAATGCTTCCCCTGCTCTGCACCATTGTGTCTGCCCGCGTCTGCGCTCCGTTTTTATTTTTAGCCTTGCCGAGTTGAGTACTCAAGTTGTCAACAAGCCATTGTGTTTTCTTTTTATAAATGGGCTTTCTTGAAAGCAGAGAAAGCCAACCTGCGTACAATTATACTGTTTATACGGTTTATTTTTACTGCATGCGGAGCAGATTGTTTATTTAAAGGTGAATTCCAGACAAGTGTTAAATCCCTTTAATGCAGTCTTGGGGGGGGGGGGGGGGGGGGGGACATGAGTTATTAACCACTTCAGCCCTGGAAGATTTTACCCCCTTCCTGACCAGAGCATTTTTTGCGATTCGGCACTGCGTCGCTTTAGCTGACAATTGCGCGGTCGTGCGATGTTGCACCCAAACAAAATTGACGCCCTTTTTTTACCACAAATAGAGCTGTCTTCTGGTGGTATTTGATCACATCTGCGTTTTTTATTTTTTGCTCTATAAACAAAAAAAGGCCGTAAATTTAGAAAAAAAAGCAATATTTTTTACTTTTTGCTATAATAAATATCCCCAAAAAATATATAAAAAAAAAAAATGTAGTTCTCAGTTTAGGTCGATATGTATTCTACATATTTTTGGTAAAAAAAAATCGCAATAAGTGTATATTGATTGGTTTGCGCAAAAGTTATTGCGTTTTTTTTTTACTTTTTCTTTTCTTTTTGTGTACTGTTACGACAAGGAAGCTGATAAGTTCCCTATGTGATGGTCATGGCTGACCCTCTTTTATGGAAATGTCTCCCCTGAAATTACCTTAACCTAGCCTTTCTCACCCTTTTTACTTTAGAGCAGTGGTCTCCATACTGCGGCCCTTTGCTTGTTTTTATCCAGCCCTTGAGACATTAATTCTGCCACTGACACCAACAATGGGGCATAATTCCTGCCACTGACACCAACAATGGGGCATAATTCCTGCCACTGACACCAACAATGGGGCATAATTCCTGCCACTGACACCAACAATGGGGCATAATTCCTGCCACTGACACCAACAATTCCTCCCATGAACACTAACGATTGGGGCATTATTCCTTCCACAAAAATATGGCACTATTCCTGCCAGCAACTCCAACTATTTCTCCCCCTAATACCAAAGATTCTGTATTGTTAACCACTTTCAGACCGGACCATTTTGCTGGCTTAAGACCAGACCACTTTTTGCGATTCGGCACTGCGTCGCTTTAACTGACAATTGCGCGGTCGTGCGACGTTACTCCCAAACAAAATTGACGTCCTTTTTTTCCCACAAATAGAGCTTTCTTTTGGTGGTATTTGATTGCCCCTGCGGTTTTTATTTTTTGCGCTATAAACAAAAAAAGAGCGACAATTTTGAAAAAACACATTCTTTTTTACTTTTTGCTATAATAAATATCCCCCAAAAATATATATAAAAAAATATTTTTTTTCCTCAGTTTAGGCTGATACGTATTCTTCTACATATTTTTGGTAAAAAAAATCTCAATAAGCGATTATTGATTGGTTTGCGCAGAAGTTATAGCATTTACAAAATAGGGGATAGTTTTTATAGCATTTTTATTATTATTTTTATTTATTTATTTTTTTTACTAGTAATGGCGGCGATCAGCGATTTTTATTCTGACTACGACATTATGGCGGACACATCGGACATTTTTGACACATTTTTGGGACCATTGTCATTTATACAGCAATCAGTGCTATTTAAATGCACTGATTCCTGTGTAAATGACACTGGCAGTGAAGGGGTTAACCACTAGGTGGCAGTGTAGGGGTTACATGTTCCTAGAGGCGCGTTTCTAACTGTGGGGGGGGGGCGTGGCCGTCAGCTAGTGAATGCTGATCTCTGCTCCAATCACGGGGAGCAGAGATCGGCGTCACTAGTTGCTAGGCAGAACGGGGAGATGCTGTTTATTTCTGCATCTCCCCGTTCAGCCTTCCCGTCAGACGATCGCGGGTATCCCCGCGGCGATCAAGTACGCGGGACCCGCGACCGGCCTCACGGGGGTTACGACCGGCGGCGTGCGCTCGATGGCATCTTACGCCCTTATGCCTGTCCGTGCCATTCTGTCGACGTACATCGTTGCGCGCCGGTCGGGAAGCGGTTAAATCGGTGTTCCGCCCCAAAAAAATTAATTAAAAGCCAGCAGCTACACATACTGCAGATGCTGGCTTTTAACAATAGGACACTTACCTGTCCTGGAGTCCCACGATGTCGGCACCCCAGCTGATGTTTCCATCAGCTGTCGGGTGCTGCCGCCGCCATTGCGAGTAAGGGAACCCGGCAGTGTAGCCTTACAGCTTCACGCCGGGAACCCTACTGCGCATGCGCGAGGCCCTGCTCTTCTATCCTACTGGCCCGGCGCCAGGGAGAGGAGGAGGAGGAGGAGGGAGCCCCGGGGTCCGGACTCCCGGAAGTGGGACCACTTGTGGCACCGGAGGGGGATAGTGGACAAATGAGCGGAAGTTTACCTTTCACACTAAAAAAAAGCGCATAAAAAGCTCACAAAAAGCTATTTCCATTAAAATCAATCAATGCTTTCACACTGGTGCAGTGTGCTGGCAGGGCGGTGAAAAAAAAAAACCGCAACTCTCCATTGAAATTAATAGAAAGCTTTTTAAAAGCGCCGCTAAAGCTCTTCAAAAGCACTCAGTGTTTTACTGGCAGTTTAGAAGCGCCTCAGTGTGAAAGGGGGCCTTAATCACACTGGGCACAGTCCGGCCCCCGTAAAGTCTGAAAGACAGTAAAATGGCCCTTTCTTTAGAAAGTTTGGAGACCCTTGCCTTAGAGGAACCCTTGAAATATTTTTTTTTAATTCTCCCTGTTAAAACCAATTTATTAAGGGTCAGTGAGAAAGATATGACTTACTGTATATTGGTGGCCATTAGGAAGAATGCTTCCCTTACAGGGGTTGTCAGCATGCCACCCTTTTAAACGGGAAGATCATTGGTGTCCTGCAGGTGGCACTACCAAGTGGAGTTGCCTCCAGAACTCTGTAGGAACCATCAAATGAGATGTCAATCAGTCATGGCCTCTAGCAACCCCTGAAGGAACCCCAGTAGAGAATGGCTGCTCTAAGCAGAGTGAGGACAGAGTTCCCAATCTCGTTATACACTTAGGCCATTGTGCCTGGATTTTGACAGCTCTGAACTTGAACATTTTGGAGTCAATCTCAGTGGGGGGTGTTCCTCGAGCTCTACCCGCTTGACAATCCTGTAAGCCCCTGCATCTTTCAATGGTCCCAGGCTCATGGAGGAACCAGGTGAAGTGCAGAGAGGTAGGGGTGCCACTGCACTCTCCCAGCCACATGAAGTTGTGATCAGGAGGCTGTACTGCCAACTAGAGCTGCACGATTCTGGCTAAAATGAGAATCACAATTTTTTTTTTTGCTTAGAAGATAGATCACGATTCTCGCAGAGTAGCATCATCTTTCACATTAAATCAAAAAAAATTGGGCTAACTTTACTGTTTCGTTTTTTTTTTTTTTATTCATTGAAGTGTACCGTATATACTTGAGTATAAGCCGACCCAAATATAAGCCGAGGCACCTAATTTTACCACAAAAAACTGTGAAAACTTATTGACTCGAGTATAAGCCTAGGGTGAAAAATGCGCAGCTACTGTAAGTGGAAAAGACGGTCAACAATGCCCATTTGCAGCCTCACTGTGCCCATTTGCAGCCTCACTGTGCCCATTTGCAGCCATAGGTCTCCCAAACCTCAAAATCTGTAGTTAAGGGTTCCTAGATGCCCCCTAGCTTCAGCCAAAATTTAAGGGTTTCTGGACCCAAAGGGTCTCGAAATGACATTGCTGCAGATGGACACAGTTGACCAACTTTGGGGCCCCGTATCTCGGGCCCACTTAGTGCTAGAAACCCCAAATTTGGTGTGCAGACCTTAGTACTACAACATATCCAAAGCCAGGTTTCCTAGCACTAAGTGGCCCAGAGATACGGGGCCCCAAAGTCAGTTCGGAAAATGTTGAGCACTTTTCTGCAGCAGAGAATGACATTTTCCAAGCCGATTTTGGGGCCCCGTACCTCGGGGCAACTTGGTGCTAGGAACCCAAATTTGGTGTGCAAACCCAGTGGAACTTGCATCAAGTGGCCCCTAGATACGGGGCCCAAAAATTGGTTCGGAAAATTTAATTTTCTGCAGCAGAAAAGTGCTTGACTCAAGTTTAAGCTGAGGGGGCATTTCAGCACAAAAAATGTGCTGAAAAACTCGGCTTATACTCGAGTATATACAGTATTTTTTTTCCAAAAAAATGCTTTTGATAGACCGCGACAGAGTGCGACATAAAATATTGCAGCAACTGACATTTTATTCCCTAGGGTATCTGCTAAAATATATATGTTTTGTGGGTTCCAAGTAATTTTCTAGCAAAAAATATTGATTTTAACTTAAGAAAGTGTCAGAAAAAGATTTAGACTTTAAGTGGTTAAACTTCCTGCATTTACAGGTTGTTAAAAACTTGGCAGATTGCCTGGATTTTTTCTTTACACACAGATGTTTATTCCTTTGATCTAAGAAGGAAGAGTTAGTTACAATGTTTCATGTTAAAAACTTGGCAGACTGCCCCCATGTTTTCTTTTGACAGTGAGAAGATAAGTCTCTCCACTTGTTATATGAAAGAATCGGCAAACTCTGCAATAGAGATCTCAGGGGGGTTGAATCGAGATCACGATTTTTTTTTTTTTTAACAATACATTTTTTATTTAGTTATCAGAACATAAAATCACAAATAAAGACAAAAAAAGTATAACAGGATTCACACCATTACAGTTACATAGTATAGCGAGAGATCACGATTTTTTAACCACATCAATACTGGGCACTTTCGCCCCCTTCCTTCCCAGACCAATTATCAGCTTTCAGCGCTCTCACACTTTCACTGACAATTGCACAGTCATGCTACGCTGTACCCGAATAACATTTTTATCATTTTGTTCGCACAAATAGAGCTTTCTTTTGGTGGTATTTATTCACGACTCAATTTTTTTTTCTGTTTTGCGATATAAGCGAAAAAAGAGCAGAAATTTGGAAAAAAAACAATATTTTCTTTATTCTATTTTAAAAGAAATCCAATAAAATCGAATTTTGTCATAAATTAAAGCCAAAATGAATTCTGCTACATGTTTTTGGTAAAAAAAAAAAAATCCTGTTAAGTGTATAATAATTGGTTCGCGTGATCATGTACAGATGTACGCAAATGATCATTGGGACATGTGATTTTACTGTTATATATGTGGGGGACATGTGTTTTGGGGATCATTACTATGTGGGGACATGTGTTTTGGTGACGTGTTTGGGGGGGCATTGTGTGTTTACTGTGTGTTTTATACTGTGTGGTGTGTTGTGTGTTTAAACTGAACTGGTGATCAGTGAGTAAAAAGCTGTAAAAAAACAGCTCATACTCACTGATCACCAGCTGGCTGCAGAGATCCGCTCTCCTCATCGATCACTTCCGTGTGAGGAGAGGAGAGCCAATCGCCTAGCAACCGGCTGTTTACATCACATGTTTACATCACATGACGGCCGCGATTGGACACGGCCGTCATGTGATCAGGAGGGCCAATCACGGAGCCCTCCTGCCCATCTAAGATGCGCCGTGTCCGGGTGACACGAGCGCATCGGGATCACGCGCGCGCTATACCGCTCCTTCTGAGGGACGTTCCTGAACGTCCACTCAGAAGGAGAGATAGCCCACCTGGCCGTTTGTATGCAGTGGCCGGGTGGGAAGTGGTTAACGATTAATTGTGCAGCTGTACTGCCAACTAGATTATGTCTACAGTAAAGCTATTGGCCCCATTAACATTAAACAAATCCACGGCTGTGAGTTTGCTTTCATCTTTTCACTGTCCCACCATAACAAATTTGCAAGGGTGTTGGCATTAAACGGGCAAATGGTGCTAATTCCATAACAGCCTGTCCGAGACAAACGAAGGAAGCAGAGTCCGCAATGGCACACATAAGTGTTGTGGGGTCTGGTCTTGTACAGAAAGTCCAAGTAATGCCACGTACACACGATCGGAAATTCTCCTCGGAAAAAGCTCTGATGGTTTTCCTGATGAAATTCCGACGGAATTCCGCTCAAACTGTCTTGCCTACACACGGTGACACCAAATTCCGACCGTCAAAAACGCGGTGACGTACAACACTATGACGAGCCAAGAAAAAATGAAGTTCATTGCTTCCGAACATGCGTCAAATTCTTTCCGAGCATGCGTTGGAATTTTGCGCATCGGAATTGCTACAGACGATCGGAATTTCCGATAGAAACCTTTTCCGTCGGAAAAATTGAGAACATGCTCTCAAATTTTTGCTGGCGGGAATTCGGCCAGCAAAATTCCGATGGAGCCTACACACAGTCGCATTTTCCGATGAAAAGCTCTCATCGGTCTTTTTCTGGCCCGAAATTCCGATCGTGTGTACGCGGCATAACAGTTCGTTGACCCAACATGTTCCTGCAGCTGCACGGGCCATCTATGTCTATGACGCCAACCCCAGTTCAGCCATCGGGATAGCAGCAGCCACTGCTGCTTTTGTTAAATTGCCTCCTCATCTTTCTTTTGTTCACCTTCATTATTTCTGCAGATTTTTTTTTTTTTTCCCCTCAAAACATAAAGATGACATTTTTAATATGCAGAAATAAAAAAAGTCACACGGGCAAGAATTTGCTAGGTCAATAAGCTTTTTCTTGTAGTCGGTTATCAGAGTTTTCTGCTCTAGGTGTTTTAATTGAAGATTAAATACTGTTAAAGAGTGTGGACAAATTTAGGTAGTGTATGTTTTAAAGTATTAAATGGAAGTTAATAAAAGGCTTCGGATTGGCGCCGTTGTCGTTTAATTTTTTTTCCTTTTGTTGGGAGGGCCTGGCGTTAAACTAGAAGTAACCTCTTCATTAAAGCTCACTGGACCTGGAATGGCACAATGCACATTTTGTGTTTTAATGAAGACTCCGCTTAGAGAATTATGTAAAATCAAAAAGGCTTTCTACGATCCACAGTTAAATTACACTCTCGCATTTCTTCTTTTATGTTCTAAAAAATTCACTAATTTAAAAAAAAAAAAATGATTGAGAAATGTGTGATTACTGAACAGTCATGCTGCAAATAAGCCAACACAGCAATGAAGGTGAATGTTAATTGCAATAGCTAATAACAGGGACACTTTGCCTGTGAGATAAAGCATCTAAGCTTGTCACCCTGAATTTAAAGCTGAACTTCAGGCAGATATACAGTAGAAGACACAAAATAATGCAGCTCTATCATCATTTAATCCCTGAGGTTTTTTTTTTTTTTTTTTTTAAATTACAAGCAGTGTATATACGTCAATTTGGCCTAGTGTCAGCCTCTTGCAGTCTCTGTACAGCAGAGCTCAAAGAGGAGAAAGGAGAAGCAGAACAAGGAGCCAGTCAGGTGCATTCTAGTGCAAGGGAATGCTGATCGAAGGAGAGAGCGGAGTAACAGAGAGATGAGCTTGCTGATCGAAGGAGATGAGCTTGTCAGTCTGCTGCTTTTCCTTTCAATGTCCAGTCACACGGTGGGACTGGGAAAAAGACCTGTAAGTAGTATGTTTGACTTCCTGTCTCGCAGTATACAGTTTTTTTTTATTATTATTATTTTTTTTTTTAAGCCAATTTTTTTTTTTTTGCAAATTCAGAGGCAGTAGCATATATGTACAATTTTTTTACAGAAGTGAGTACACCCCTCACATTTTTGTAAATATGTTATTATATCTTTTCATGTGACAACACTGAAGAAATGACACTTTGCTACAATGTAAAGTAGTGAGTGTACAGCTTGTATAACGGTGTAAATTTGCTGTCCCCCTCAAAATAACTCAACACACAGCCATTAATGTCTAAACCGCTGGCAACACAAGTGAGTACACCCCTAAGTGAAAATGTCGAAATTGGGCCCAATTAGCCAAATTTCCCTCCCCGGTGTCATGTGACTCGTTAGTGTTACAAGGTCTCAGGTGTGAATGGGGAGCAGGTGTGTTAAATTTGGTGTTATCGCTCTCACCCTCTTACTGGTCACTGGAAGTTCTTCATGGCACCTCATGGCAAAGAACTCTCTGAGGATCGGAAAAAATGAATTGTTGCTCTACATAAAGATGGCCTAGGCTATAAGAAGATTGGCAAGACCCTGAAACTGATCTGCAGCACGGTGGCCAAGACCAAGAACAGCAGTTTACCAGGACAGGTTCCACTCAGAACAGGCCTCGCCATGGTCGACCAAAGAAGTTGAGTGCACGTGCTCAGCATCATATCCAGTGGTTGTCTTTGGGAAATAGACGTATGAGTGCTGTCAGCATTGTTGCAGAGGTTGAAGCGGTGGGGGGTCAGCCTGTCGGTGCTCAGACCATATGCCGCACACTGCATCAAATTGGTCTGTATGACTGTCGGAAGGAAGTCTCTTCTAAAGATGATGCACAGGAAAGCCTGCAAACGGTTTTCTGAAAACAAGCAGACTAAGGACATGGATTACTGGAACCATGTCCTGTGGTCTGATGAGACCAAGATAAACTTATTTGGTTCAGAGGGTGTCAAGCGTGTGTGGGGGCAACCAGGTGAGGAGTACAAAGACAAGTGTGTCTTGTCTACAGTCAAGCATGGTGGTGGGAGTGTCATGGTCTGGGGCTGCATGAGGGCTGCCGACACTGGGGAGCTACAATTCATTGAGGGAACCATGAATGCCAACATGTACTGTGATATACGGAAGCAGAGCATGATCCCCCTCCCTTCAGAGACTGGGCCGCAGGGCAGTATTCCAACATAATGACCCCAAACACACCTCCAAGACCACTGCCTTGCTAAAGAAGCTGAGGGTAAAGATGATGGACTGGCCAAGCATGTCTCCAGACCTAAACCCTAGTGAGCATCTGTGGGGCATCCTCAAACCGAAGGTGGAGGAGCGCAAGGTCTCCAACATCCACCAGCTCTGTGATGTCATCATGGGGGAGTGGAAGAGACTCCGGTGGCAACCTGTGAAGCTCTGGTGACCTCCATGCCCAAGAGGGTTAAGGCAGTGCTGGAAAATAATGGTGACCACACAAAATATTGACACTTTGGGCCCAATTTGGACATTTTCACTTAGGGGTGTACTCACTCTTGTTGCCAGCGGTTTAGACATTAATGGCTGTGTGTTGAGTTATTTTGGGAGGACAGCACATTTACAATGTTATACAAGCTGTACACTCACTACTTTACATTGTAGCAAAGTGTCATTTCTTCAGTGTTGTCACATAAAAAAAAAATATAATAAAATATTTACAAAAATGTGAGGGGTGTACTCACTTTTGTGAGATATTGTCATATATATGCTACTGCCTCTGAATTTGCAAAAAAAAAAGATTTTCTTAAAAAAAAAAAAAAACTGTATACTGTGAGACAGGAGGTCAAACATACTAAAAATATATTTTGGGTTTTCATACCTTGCTGTATTAAATAGTCTTGTAAATCTATCCATGGTTCCGTTAGTTCTATACTTACTGCAGCACGTTAGCACTGGAAAATAAACATTATTTTCAGAGAATGAATGTACAATTATACGTTTACCACAAAACTGCACTTGGCTTTTGGTATTTGTCACATTGCAGTGATTTAGTGTCCTGCGTACGACCTCCAGCCTTTTGAAATATGACAGTTGCCTGATTCCGGCTCATGCCGTAAGTTCGCCTTGTGGTTTTGGTAAAAAGAGACAAATTTATTTTTTAACTTGTTTATATGTTTTTTTGGCTGGTTACATTACACTGACCTAATCTAATTTCCTGACTTCCTAAGAAGCGCAGCCCCCATTCCATCCAGTATTGCGCATGGTTTATATTCTTCCACAAACAGGCCAAACCGGTTATGTGCAACTCAATCATTCTCATGCTGGGGAAGGTAAACGCAAAACAGCGAAGTCCTGTTATGTATACGGCACACTGTACGCTGCCGCCGAGGATCCTTTGCTGGTAGTGCATGTAAAGGCAAAACCTTTTTACATTTTGGATATGGTCAGTTTTTTCTTTTCTTTTATTTGCTGTCTGTATCTCATCAGGAAGATATCCTGCAGTTCCTGTCCCAGAGACAAAGCAGGAAGGGCTCGTTCACACTTCCTATGGTTTCTGAAGAGCAATCTGCGCTTTGATCGCTCTCCGGAGAGCACTTAACAGGCGGTGCAGAGGTGTTGCATCATCTCCTCTCTGCCTGATTTAACACCTTGAACCCCTCACTATTGCGCCGCAACTGCATGCATCCCATGCAACCACCGTCTGGAACCGTAAACAGGGCTGGTGCAAAGATTTTTGACACCCTAGGCAAAACCTTGTTTTTCCGCCCCCACCTCCCCCCCGGCTATACCCCTGACTCCACCCGTTTTGCCCTGCCCATGTATACCTCACCTTTTTAATGAAGCGCTAATCAACTGCAGCCCCGCCAACACCCATCAAATTCAGCCTCACCAGCGCCCCTCAATGCAGCCTCACCAGCACCCATCAATGCAGCCTACCAGCGCCCATCAATGCAGCCTACCAGCGCCCATCAATGCAGCCTACCAGCGCCCATCAATGCAGCCTACCAGCGCCCATCAATGCAGCCTACCAGCGCCCATCAATGCAGCCTCACCAGAGCCCATCAATGCAGCCTCACCAGCGCCCATCAATGCAGCCTCACCAGCGCCCATCAATGCAGCCTCACCAGCGCCCATCAATGCAGCCTCACCAGCGCCCATCAATGCAGCCTCACCAGCGCCCATCAATGCAGCCTCACCAGCGCCCATCAATGCAGCCTCACCAGCGCCCATCAATGCAGCCTCACCAGCGCCCATCAATGCAGCCTCACCAGCGCCCATCAAATGCAGCCTCACTAGCGCCCATTAATACAGCCGCCTCACCAGCGCCCATCAAATGCAGCCTACCAGGGCCCATCAATGAATGTTTGCTTGCTTCCATTCATTCGGGAGTCGGAACACAGACACAGTCTTCCGCTGCCTCTGCGCCTCTGACACTATGTGCGAACGGAGGGGCGGCTGCCTGCTGATTCTGAGACTTCTGAAATTCTGAGAGTTACTTGCTGCAGAGAGAAGAGAGTAGGAACACCAGTGGCCGGGCGCCCTAGGCAGCAGTGCGCCCTAGGCGGCTGCCTAGTTTGCCTAGTGGTAGCACCGGCCGTTAGGCCGTAAATAGTCTAATAGTCTAGTACACACGAGCGGAATTTCTGTCCGAAAAATCTTGGATGTTTTTTTCCGACGGAATTCCGCTCAAGTTTGTCTTGCATACACACAGTCACAAAAGTTCTCTGAACTTTCGACCGCCAAGAACGCGGTGACGTACAACACTACGACGAGCCGAGAAAATGAAGTTCAATGCTTCCGAGCATGCGTCGAATTGTTTCCGAGCATGCGTTATTTATTTCTGAGTCCGAATTGCGTACAGACGATCGCATTTTCGGATAGGAACTTTTCCCCACCGAAAAATAGAGAACATGCTCTCAGTCTTTTGCTGGCTGGAATTCCGCCAGAAAAAGGCCGATGGAGCCTACACACAGTCGCATTTTCCGACAAAAAGCTCTCATCTAAATTTTGATGGCGGCATTTCCGATCGTGTGTACGCAGCATTAGAGAGTAACTGCATGCATTGCACATGGTTGCTGGGCATTTGCAAAGTGGCTTCTTTCACTTGAATGGGTCGTGCTCGTTGGGCGCTACACCCGCCAAAAGCAACCGGGGGTATAATTTCTGTTGTAGTGTGTGTACACCCCTGCTAAGAGGGGGCAATTGAGGGGGGGGGGCAATAAACAAGCCCAAAGCAAGAAGCAATCTCACATTTAAAAAGTCTCTTGTTCAGCCAAGAGGGCTGAATGAGAGAGATTAATAGGTTCCCCAGTCCACACTAAACAGCACGAATGGACGAATCTTTGTCGGCTGGCTATTGTATTCTGATAGCAGGCACGTGCGGCTGCCAAAATACCCAAACATCCACTGCAGCTGATTGCCGCAGTCACTGTTAGGCCATTTTTTTCTACTTGGGTCCTTCAATTTCTCATTTAGAGTTTGAGGAGCCAGGTGGCTTCTGCAGGGCCACCCGTGGCCTGAATTTCGGATGAGTCACAGGAATGACCCAACGTTGGAGGCGTGTATGGCCAGCTTTAAACAGTTCTGAACAGAGCAGGATTTACCTTAAATTTCTGCTTTTAAGACAAATTAAAAAGTTGACCTTTCTGAGTCATCTGCTGACTTCTAACTCTCTTTTTGACTTCAGAAGTTAAAGCTCCCTGTCATAGTTCTCAGCCCTTTTCCTGACCACCTTGGAGTCTATCCTCCTTTGGCAAGGAGCCCCACACATCCCGTTATGTTCTACTATCAAAGAAGCATGACGTTGAGCAAAGGGCACTGGAACCTCTGCCCTGCCATGCCTACGGCACATATCTAAGTCTAAGAACATAGTACAAAGGTTTCACCATTTGAATCCTTGATTGAGAGCATCCACCAAAATCCAATAATTAGTTTTGGGTGGGCTGGAAAATGCTTTCAGTTAATATTGTACAGATTTTTGTACTGAATGGCCTAATGTCAATATTCAGGGTTATCCATGTTGGGATAATTTCAAGGTACCGTATATACTCGAGTGTAAGCCGACCCGAATATAAGCCGAGGCACCTTATTTTACCCCAAAAAAATGGGAAAACTTATTGACTTGAGTATAAGCCTAGGGTGAGAAATGCGCAGCTACTGTAAGTGGAAAAGAGGGTCAACAATGCCCATTTGCAGCCTCACTGTGCCCATTTGCATGCCTTACTGTGCCCATTTGCAGCCATAGGTCCCCTGAACTTCAAACTTGGTAGTTAACGGCTTCCTAGATGCCCCCTAGCTGCAGCCAACATTTGGGGTCTTTGGACCCAAAGGGTCCCGAAATGACATTGCTGCAGATGGACACAGTTGACCGTCTTTGGGGACCTGTATCTCGGTGAACAGTACTCATGGCCTCCATCCATCGGTATATGGGGCTACGGTGAATATGCAGTAAAAAGTTTCCTGTCAGGTGCCTGTTTCCTGTCAGATCTCTTTTAGATTGCCAACTCGGGGTTCACCAAAGAACGGAGTCTAAAGCTGGCTATAGATGTTTCAAATCTCATCTATGAGGACCCTGCTTTCTCAGACATTTCTTGGCCCGAGCCTTCAAGATGGAAAGAATTCTACCTTGAAGGATTTTGTTTCCTTACCAAAAATGATTTCCTTCACTAGAAAATAAAATAGAAATAGAAAAGAAAATCTTATGCCACGTACACACGTTCGGACTTTGTCTGCCGGACCTAGTCCAGCGGACAAACCGCCGGACTTTCCGAGGGGGGAAATGCCCACACACGCCCGGACTTCCGAGCGCGTGACTTGCCCACACACGCCCGGACTTTCCGGCGGACAATCCGCGGGAAAAAGTCCGAGGGACTTTTGAAAATGAACGGACTTGCCCACACACGGAGCAGTCCATTCATTTAGCACGTGACTTCAGGTAGACGGGGCTAGCGAAGGCAGTGAATGCCGCGGCGCTAGCCCCGTCACCTGGCATGGATTTAAAGGGAATCCCCACGCCGAAAAAGCAACGTGGGGGTCCCCCCCCAAATCCATCTCGGACCCTTATCCGAGCACGCAGCCCGGCAGGCTAGGAAAGGGGTGGGGACAAGCGAGCGCCCCCCCTCCTGAGCCATACCAGGCCACGTGCCCTCAACATGGGGGGTGCCCTGGGGAAAGGGGGGCTGTGCGGCCCCCCCACCCCAAAGCACCTTGTCCCCATGTTGATGAGGACAAGGGCCTCTTCCCGACAACCCTGGCCGTTGGTTGTCGGGGTCTGCGGGCGGGGGCTTATCGGAATCCGGGAGCCCCCTTTAATAAGGGGGCCCCCAGATCCCGGCCCCCCACCCTATGTGAATGAGTATGGGGTACGATGTACCCCTACCCATTCACCTAAGGTGTAAAGTGTAAAGAAAAAAAAACACACAATTTTGAAAAAATATTTTATTGCACTGCTCCGGGGGTCTTCTTCCGTCTTGGGGGGTCTTCTCGCCGGACTCCTCCGCTATTTACCTAGCTCTTTTACCGAGCAGAGGAGGCCGGCTACCTTCTTCGTCGTCGACGCCGTCGTCTGGGGGTCTCGATCCGCCTTCGGATGTCAAAGTCCCATCATCCTCCGGGACTGTGACATCACAAGGGGGCGGGGTCACCATGTGACATGAGCATGTGACCCTGTCCGCTTGTCCCTATATAAGTCCCAGCACAGCGCGGCTCTGGCATTCCGGCCAGAGAGAGCGACGGGTCAACATCAGAAGAGGAAAAAGAAGAAGAAGAAGGCGGCTGGGCAGCGGCAAGAACAGAAGAGACCCCGGAAGACCCCCGAAGGCGGATCGAGACCCCCAGACGACGGCGTCGACGACGAAGAAGGTAGCCGGCCTCCTCTGCTCGGTAAAAGAGCTAGGTAAATAGCGGAGGAGTCCGGCGAGAAGACCCCCCCCAAGACGGAAGAAGACCCCCGGAGCAGTGCAATAAAATATTTTTTCAAAATTGTGTGTTTTTTTTCTTTACACTTTAGACCTTAGGTGAATGAGTAGGGGTACATCGTACCCCATACTCATTCATATAGGGGGGGGCCGGGATCTGGGGGCCCCCTTATTAAAAAGGGCTCCCGGATTCCGATAAGCCCCCGCCCGCAGACCCCGACAACCAACAGCCAGGGTTGTCGGGAAGAGGCCCTTGTCCTCATCAACATGGGGACAAGGTGCTTTGGGGTGGGGGGGGCGCACGGCCCCCTTTCCCCAGGGCACCCCCCATGTTGAGGGCACGTGGCCTGGTATGGCTCAGGAGGGGGGGCGCTCGCTCGTCCCCACCCCTTTCCTGGCCTGCCGGGCTGCGTGCTCGGATAAGGGTCCGAGATGGATTTGGGGGGGACCCCCACGCCCCCAGTCTCCTGCATTCTTGCTCTGTGTGTCCCTCTGAATCTTCCTTCCTCTATCTTCAGTGCCATATGATGAGAGAACCCAGAGGAGGAGCACAGCTATTCTGCTCACAGGATATGCAGGGAGAGAGGTGAGCTGAGGGAGGAACATCAGTTTGGGGTGGTAAGCTGAGCACAATACCTGGCAAAGTTTAATGCCAGGAGGGAAGTTTATGTGGAAATATGTGAAGGGTTGGAATAGCAGCGAGTGTGTGTTGGAGCCCTGCAGAGTTTGCAGCCCCCCAAGCTAACATACATCTCCTAAGCAGGAACACATCACTATCTCCCCAAGCATTCTGTCCAGATAATGTGCAGTTCATTTATGACCTTTCCGTTTAACCCTGTGTTATCCAAACTCTGTTCAATGAAAAGTGTAAACTCACCAAATAAACACTCTATATACAAAATAACTTTCCCCAATAAAGATCAGAACATGATGTTCACATTTGCATGGAAGCACAATTGAATGAATGCTGATTATTCAGAGAATTACCGTATTTATGGTTATCGAGGATTGTTTTTCTATTATGTACTAACAGTTAAGCTTCATACACACAATACGAAAATTGGAAGAAAAAATACCACTTTTGAAGCGTTCGTGCATATGAGCGTATCATTTATTTTTTTTTGGTGGGCGAGTGGATCTTGGGTGGGAGTTCCCACATTTTTTTCCCCAGGACTTGACCCCTGGGTGGATGTACATTTGACCACCTTTATAATAAAGCCTGTGGGCAGCTTTAGAGGTACAATGTATCGCTGTTCTAATGCCTATCCGAACCATGTCTAAATATTAGCCGTACTACAGTTAGCGTTATGTTTTGCCAGCAGCTAGGTTTTTGTACTTTTTCGTATTCTGGACTTCCCCGATCTGAGCTGAGAATGTGGCTTATTACCCTCTCTGCAAATTCACGCTGTAAGAGAACACAATCCGGTTTGTCTGCGGGGCTTCTGTTTAACATGCGAGGAAAAGAGTAGCGGTTGCACAGCAAAGACCTCTGTGTCTTCACAGCGGGGACCTGTGTGTCCAGCATCCTATAAGCAGTCGCGGCTCCCAAAGGAACGTCTACCCCGCTTAACTTCTGGTTGCCCTTGGAATGCAACTTCATAGAGATGCAGAAATTAAGAGGGCAATAAGCCAGTGGGCAAGAGCAAAGACAACAGCCGTTTTTTAGATGTTGTCCATCCTCTATGGGCTTGCCAGCTTTTCTAGAAGTACAGGTTTTTTTGGAAATATGTTTGGAGTTTTTCTAGGCAGCAGAATCTAGGAAGTAGCATGGAGTGTTAAGAGACAAAGAGAGGTTCCACTGCTTGTGTTTGCATTGGGTTTTTTTTTTTTTGCTTTGCAAGGTTCAGGGAATGAAAACATTAGACTGAGACTTGGGCTCTGCAGGCAGCCTGGAACAAAACCAGCGTATGGTACTGATTCGTCTGTCCCTGTATAGGTTGATCCACGCAGAATTTCTGGCAGCAGAGAGACGGTATAATGGAAACTGGCCATGGGTGGTGAAATGCAAACAGCTTTTTTTTCCTCCTAGATCTTTACAGAAATTAAAAAATATACTATGGGAATTCAGCATTTTTGCATTAAAGTGGATGTAAACCCAAAAAAACATATATATATTTTTTTATGATGTCATAATGTAGAGAATAAGATTTCCTTTCATTTGAGCCAGTCTTGCCACACAGATTTACTCCAGCCCTGAGACATCCTCTTTTATTGTTCAGTTAGAAAAATCTTGACAAAGTGCTGAAAACTTTGTCAAAAATGCCCCCTTGCTGTGAGTGACAGGTGATTTACATATCTCATGCACTAGCCTGAGACAGGCACAGACCACAGATCCACAGACCAGGGTGAAAATAAATGTATTCTCGAGTGAGCAGCAAGAAGAATATAGGGGAGATGTATGTAGTCAGAGTTGGGCAGAGTAGAACATGCAGTGATCTGATGATTGTTATAGTGCAGTGTGTGTGTCTGAGGTCACCTGATGACAGATAACATTCCTTTCCATCACCAGGATTTGTTATCTGTGATCAATGTATCCTCAGACACACACCCTGCACTATAACAATCATCAGATCACTGGATGTTCTACTCTGCCCAACTCTGACTACATACATCTCCCCTATATTCTTCTTGCTGTTCACTCGAGAATAAATTTCTTTTCACCCTGGTCTGTGGATCTGTGGTCTGTGCCTGTCTCAGGCTAGTGCATGAGATATGTAAATCACCTGTCACTCACAGCAAGGGGGCGTTTTTGACAAAGTTTTCGGCACTTTGTCAAGATTTTTCTAATTGAACAATAAAAGAGGATTTCTCAGGGCTGGAGTAAATCTGTGTGGCAAGACTGGGCTCAAATGAAAGGAAATCTTATTCTCTACACTATGACATAAAAAAACTTTTTTGAACAAAATCCAGTAGGGGTAGAACCTTTGTCAGGTTTATTGCTGTCTATGTCCCCTCTGGAAAGATTCACGTTCTGTATTTCTCCTTCTGGCAATTATCATTAATACTTAAAGTTGAATGTAAGGAATTCATCTCTTTTGTAAAAAAAAAGTGAAGGTACACTATGAGTTAAGTCCAACGAGTTGCATGATATCTCCTGGGCTTATCTCTACTATTGCTTTATTGTACTCTCAGAAAATGGCTATTGCTGTATTTCTGGGAGCCTGACGCTGATGCTTCAGGTCTAAGCATCTTCAACATTAGAGTCGGTGCAGCTGCTATGCCTGCCCCTCCCCTCCTCCTGCGCAATCACAGAAGCCTTTGTATTCTGTGAACTCATTCACAAAATACAAAGGCTTCTCTGAATAGGCAGCAGAGGGGAGGGGTGGACCTTCTCTGTGTGCCTCTCTCTCCTCTCTCACAGCCCTCAGTGTATACTCCAGAAGAGCCATAAACCTGTTAGATATAAATAATAGAGATAAATTCAGGAGATGTAATGCACCTCCTCGGAATTAAAGCGGAAGTAAACCCTCCTATCATTTTCAGCCAAGGAAGCTGCCATCTTGGTCTCTGTCTAATCTTCAACTGCCATGATGCTGCACATGTGATCAGTTATGACTCCAGCCATTGGATGGTTTGACAGTTTGGTTGAGAGCACAACCAACGTGACAGCTAGCATTCTACGGCATTCCGGGAATGTGACTTTTTTTTGAAGCCGTTAAATTGATGGGTTTACTTCCGCTTTAACTCATAGTGTGCCTTAATGTTTTACATAGTGGTTGAATTTCCAGAATACAACTTTAAAGTGAGGGAAAACCCTACATTTTGAACTGTATCTTGATAAAAGAAGGGAAATCTTCCAATTTCAATACTTCTTCCAGTGACAATATTTTTACAGGGGATATCCCTTGTTTTGGAGAGATCTCTTCTCAGTTCCTGTTTTGTCTACATAAGAGATAGTTAAATGATACGAAAGTCTACAATTATTTTTTTTTTTTTTTAACACAAAAAATAATTTACCGTATATACTTGAGAATAAGCCGAGGCACCTAATTTTACCACACAAAAAAAATGGGAAAACTTATTGACTTGAGTATAAGCCTAGGGTGAGTAATGGGCAGCTACTGTAAGTGGAAAAGAGGGTCAACAATGCCCATTTGTAGCCTCACTGTGCCCATTTGCAGCCATAGGTCCCCCAAACTTCAAACTCGGTAGTTAAGGGTTCCTAGAGGCCCCCTAGCTGCAGACAAAATTTGGGGTCTTTGAACCCAAAGTGTCCTGAAATGACATTGCTGCAGATGGACACAGTTGACTGACTTTGGGCCCCTGTATCTCGGGGTATCGGTAATTGGTATCGGCGAGTACTAAAAAAAAAGGTATCGCTACTCGTACTCATTGTTAAAAAAAAAATGGTTCCGGTGCATCCCTAGTGACCATACCATATTTTTAGTTAGAAGTATTTCCCTTGTCAGAATTGCTGTGATAATCTTGAGACATTTATCATTGATTTCTCAGAATATGCCCACCATGTCTTCTTGCGGTGAGGGTTTTCATTTTGTACGTTTTGGGCACAGCAAAGGGCGCGACACCTCCCCAGTAATTAAGCAAATTGTCTTGCAACTTTTATAGGCGTGAAGCGAAGTTCAGCCCAGACAACTCCGGTCCTTTTTCTTGTGCAAATCCTTTTTCAGCCTTTTTTTTGTTTTTCGCAAATTCGTCTCCCGCCATTTAAGGAGCTTAGCGAAGGTTAAACAAGGTATTAAGCAACATTAAGACATCAGAACAGGCCGCATTCGCCTCTCTTTGTGTAACAGTAAAAGCACGCGTATTGCATCAAAGACAATCAAAGGCTTGTTTGAGAATATTAAGTATCTCTACAGCTGTGCTGTGAAGAACCTTGCTATGAGTACGGAGATGCCTGTTTTTCTTAGTCTTAATTCGCTTTGTTGTGATGACAACGGAGAACAAACCTGATTTCGAGAAATGAAAAATGTAATCTCCTTATCGTTTGCGAGCCAGCTGCATATTTTGTTTATGCACAATACGGGCTGCATACAAGTGAAATAAAGGAACTCTCCATCCTCCCCGTCTGCTGTCTTGTAGCGTTCTTGTCTTCTGTTCTCGCTTTCCACTCCTGATGATTGGGATGTGCTTAGAGGCCAGCGTGACAACAGGGCAAACAATGAACAGGCAGCGGTCGGGCCTCAAGTAGCACATATGTAGGAGAAGTTAGGAAATGAGAGAACAGTTGGCGCCCCGTGTGTGTGCTCTTCAGATATGGAGAGCGCTGGGTACAAGTGATGGGTAGGCTTGCCTGCCAGAATCCAGCAGAATCCCCGTCCTTCTGAGATATAGGCACTGTGTAGAGCACATCTGGCACAGGTAAAACAAGGTCCTGGTGCTATAGACGAAACATGCCAAGCTCCTTCTGTGGGACACTAAGGGGATCAAAAGCATCCTAATCTTGGCCTTGAATTGATGGATCAGCGTTGTGCTTGAGCAGCACTCTGGCTGTATATGGCTATTCCTTGCTGTCCAAAGCAAGAGGTTCATTCTGTTGAAAGTGTTCATTAACCACTTAAGGAGCGCCTCCTGCACATATACGTCGGCAGAATGGCACGGCTGGGCATAAGCACGTACAGGTACGTTGCTCTTTAAGAGCCCCCCGGCGGCGCGCTCGCGACCTGGTCCTGAGCTCCGTGGCCGCAGGACCCGCGGACCCGATCGCCGCCGGTGTCCCGCGATCGGGTCACAGAGCTGAAGAACGGGGAGAGGTTAGTGTAAACCTCTCCCCTTGCTTCCTAGTGAGGCTGTCACTGATCGGCTGTTCCCTGTCATAGGGAAAGACCAACAGTGATGTCACACGCCAAGCCATGCCCCCCCTACAGTAAAAAAAACACACAGGTCACACTTAACCCCTACACTGCCCCCTAGTGGTTAACCCCTTCACTGCCAGTGACATTTTTACAGTAATCAATGCATTTTTAATCGCACTGATCGCTGTATTAATGCCAATGGTCCCAAAAATGTGTCAAAATTGTCCGACGTGTCCGCCATAATGTCGCAGTCGCTGATCGCCGCCATTACTAGTAAAAAAAAAAAAAAATTATAAAAAAAAAAAATTATTAATAAAAATGCCATAAAACTATCACCTATTTTGTAGACGCTATAATTTTTGCGCAAACCAATCAATAAACGCTTATTTATTTATTTTTAACAAAAATATGTACAAGAATACGTATCGGCCTAAACTGAGGAAAAAAAATGTTTTTTATATATTTTTTGGCAATATTTATTATAGCAAAAAGTAAAAAATATTGCATTTTTTTCAAAATTGTCGCTCTATTTTTGTTTATAGCACAAAAAATTAAAAACGCAGAGGTGATCAAATACCACCAAAAGAAAGCTCTATTTGTGGGAGAGAAAAAAACGCCAATTTTGTTTGGGGGCCACGTCGCACGACCGCACAATTGTCAGTTAAAGCAACGCAGTGCCGTATCGCAAAAAGGGGCCTGGTCCTTTAGCTGCAAATTGGTCCGGGGCTGAAGTGGTTAAAGTGGAAGTCCATGCAAAATCTAAAATCCCTGCATCTATAGACACCAGGGATCTAACACTAGCCTCTCTATCCCTGTAAAGAAAAGATGAGTATACATACCATTTTGGAAGCCGATCTGACCCGCTCTGACCCGATCTCCAGCGCCGGAAGCTCTGCAGAGGACACGGACGACTGTGAAATGAATGGGAAGTGACGTCACCCATAAAGTTACAATGGAGCTTCAGTTGTCCTCCGTCTCCTCTGCACCCGCCTACACAGAGAAGCCGCAGTTGACAGCTCAACGTGGGATCCGTTTGGAGCAGGTCAGATCGGCTTCCAAAAAGGTATGTATACTTGTTTTTTCTTTACAGGGATAGAGAGTTTAGTGTTAGATCCCTGGTGCCTATAGGCAGGGATTTTAGATTTTGCAGGGACTTCCACTTTAAAGCGGAGCTCCACCCGTTTTATATACAATAACTTTGAGTGATCACATAGCTGTTCTAATTCTAAAACGGAACATTTTTTTTTTTTTTAAATGTACCTTTTTTTTTTCTTTGAAATCTCTCTGCTTTCTGACTCTGTGTCTTGCGGATATGGGCGGGGTTTGTTATTTGCTAATTTCCTCCACTCGCACTGTCTCCTGGGATCTTTTCTGATTGATCCCAGAAGTCTATGCGGCGGCCGGCCGTGAGTTATCGCGGGATTAAGAAACTGTTGCCATCGCAATGAGGCGGGACTTCCGACGCCGCCACCTGTTGTGATGGCAGCCTGAGCTGTTGTCTGCGCTCCGAAATTAAGTCACTGCGCATGCGCGAGATCTGAGATACAGCGTGCAGTGCATGATGGAACCTGAGTGTCACTGTATCCCGGAAGAGGATGCCTGCGGGCTTCACATGCCCACAGGCAAGATGAGAACCCACAACCCGACGCAATATAATTTCAGATTTAACGAGAAATATATATATATTAAAGACTTCAAAGCTGGAACAAGTGAGTACTAATTTTAAATAATGTCATCCATTTAATTGCATTAAAAAAAAAAAAAAACGATTTAGGCAGTGGAATCCCGCTTTAACTCAGAGGGATGAGCACTACATAGCTACCATGGTCAGAGGTGAAGCAAGGTCCTGGTGCTGTAGTGGCAACCACTAATTCAAAACGAAGTTGGCAACCAGATGAGAATCTGGCACAATCTTTGTTTATTACATTTTGAAGGAGTAAAAAGTTATTATTATTATTATACAGGATTTATATAGCGCCAACAGTTTACGCAGCGCTTTACAATATAAAAAGGCGACAATACAGTTATAATACAATAAAATACAAGAGGATTAAGAGGTTCCAATACAAAAGCCAACACTAAGGCCCCTTTCACACTGGGACGGGAGCCGCGGCGATGGTAAAGCAGCGCTATATTTAGCGCTGCTTTACCGTCGTTTTAGCCGCGGTATTCGGCCGCTAGCAGTGCGGGATTAACCCCCGCTAGCGCCCGAAAAAGGGTTAAAATCCCCCGCAAATCGCCGCCGTAGCGGAGCTTTGCGGCGGTATTGCCGCGGTATTACCGCGGTGTCCTATTGAAATCAATGGGTAGGAGCGTCCTGCTAGCGCACCGCTCTAGTGTGAAAGCCCGCCGGCTTTCACACTGGAGTGAATGGGGCCGTTTTTTCAGGCGGTGTACAGGCGCTATTTTTAGCGCTGTACCGCCTGAAAAACGCCCCAGTGTGAAAGGGGCCTAACGCATTTCAGCCTGTAAAGGCCTTATTCGTAGTCGACTATGATTAAGGCCTTTACAGGCTGAAATGTGTTAGTGTTGGCTTTTGTATTGGAACTTTTTACTCTTTCAAAATGTAATAAAGACAGATTGTGCGAGATTCTCACCTGGTTGCCAACTTTGTTTTGAATTGGATGTTTCCTGTACAGCGTTTGAAGGCCTCTGTCAAGGACGGAGAAAGCCTTAGTCCCTCTAGATTGGTTTGACTGGGTTGCCGCACTGCAGGTTTTGATGTTTGGTCTAAGTGGCAACCGCTAGCCTTTGCAGCAAGGTGCACATGGAAGGACAACGCACATCACAAACAAACCAACAAACGCACATTTCCCAGCACACTTACCAGCTAGACTCCAAAAAATCGGGACGCAAATTTTTTATTTATTTTTTGCAGGCTGACTGGTAAATGTGCTGTGCTGGGAAATTTTTGTTTGTTAGTGATGTGCATTGCCCTTCCATGTGCACCTTACTGCAAAGACTAGTTATAGATTAGGGTGGTTGCTACTTGTTTGTACAGTTGGTTGAATTTGGTGCGGGGGGGGCGCACTGGATGCCTTCAGCTGCCATTGTATTCTTGCTTTGGGGTGTCCCTGTGCTTTTAAGAAGGGGTGGGTTCCCTTCAGGCAAACCTGCCCTTAAACTATCCACTGCTATATGTGCTTCAACTTGGAAACTCTCAAAACCATAGGTAGGCAGCCTATACACAGAGCTCATTTCTTTCCTACAGCCCCCCCAAAAAAACGGTGATTATTGCTAGCGGCTGTACCAGCCGTTAGCAATAATCGTATGTAAAATCCGGCAGGCTGGTTGTACCAAAGTTGATCGATCAATCAACTTGGGTACATTCAGCCTGCCCATTGATGGTTTGAATCAAAACTGGTTCCTGCTGAACCGGCCGTGATTCAAACTGTGTATGGCCGGCCTTAGAACTGTAGTATAGGGAGGAACCTTGACGTGGGCACTGTGGCATACACATATATTTACAAATGTGTGCAAACGAAACCCTCTGTTTTTAACGTGGATTGTTAGACAGACTTTTTCTTTGGGACACTAAAGGTGATCACAAAACATCTCAATCCTGCCCCTGAATTGATGGCTCCATGAGATGCTTGGGTAAAAGTCGGAACATAAATGACTACCCTTGCTGGCCACAGCAGGAACTTCAGACTGTCATAAGAAAAGAAAATGGATCCAGCCACCACTTCTAAGGACTGGCAAGCTGCAAAATTTTACATTTTTGTTCTTGTATTTATTTATGTTTAACACTGAGATTTTAATGTTTATGGTTTTTAACCCATCCATATTCTTACCTGGAGTTCTAAGCCCTAAAGAAGGGGTGCCCTTAGAAACACCAAAACACATTCTTTCCTCTTGACATTTTACAATGGTTTAAACTCTTAATGATCTCTCAACAATTGGTCTGTTAAGGCCTAGAGTCCTCTTCGTGCCCATGAGTTGCCAACTGGAGCACTTGTACTCTTAGATCTTGGCAGCTTAGATCTTGGCTGTGAAATCGTTCTACATTTGGATTCAGCACCTGCTATCTCCATTTCTCACAGGCTTGTCATTCCACCTAAAAAAAAAAATATGATATTTTAATTGCAAGTGGAGCCTTTCCAGCTGAGTCTGCTGGTGTTTTATAAGTCTAATGCCCCGTACACCGATGGAAAAAGTCCGATCGTATTATGTTGTCGGAAAATCCGATCGTGTGTGGGCTCCAGCGCGCTTTTTCCATCGGAATTTCCGACGGAAAAAATTTGAGCGTAGGATCTAAAATTTTCCGACAACTAAATGCGATCTGACTTTTTCTGATCGTGTGTAGAGAGTTTGGACGCACAAAGTGCCACGCATGCTCAGAAGCAAATTTGGAGACGAAAGCTATTGGCTACTGGCCTCTACGTAGTCCCGTCGTACATTTTGCACGTCACCTCGTTGGGAACGATCAGATTTTCCGACAACTTTGTCGTCCGACCGTGTGTGGGCAATGCCAGTTTTGGACAAAGTCCAACGGATTTTGTGGTCGGAATGTCTGATCGTGTGTACAAGGCATAACTGTACCATTTTGCATATTATAAATTGTACATCTAACACAGTGGTCTCCAAACTGTGGCCTGCCAGCTGGATGCCGCCCATTGCTTGCCTTTATCCAGCCCTTGGGGCACTGTTCCCTCCCCCTTATATGAGGCACTATTCCTCCCACTGACACCAATGATGGAGCAAAATTCCTACCACTGACCACTGCGGGTGACCGACAGCGAGAGGAGGGGTGCCACCGGCCAACCAAACGATCCGGGGAGGGGCTCCCAAAAAAACACCAGCCGTCACCGAGTCTGATTGGCCTGTGATCTAGCAGGTGGGGTGGAATACTTTGTTAATGGCCATTGCAAATATCCAGACCTGAGAAAGCAGTCAGAGATTGTCCCTTTGGTATTCCTAGGGACAATAAGGAAACCATTGGGTAGACATGTGCAATTCGTTTTTTTTTTTTTACGTTTTTTTTTCGTTAAAATTCGTTATATTCGTTCATTCGTTATCGTACGAATGAACGAACGATTCGCTAAAAATTTTAACGAATGTTTGAATCGAACGAATCCGAAAAACAACGAAAATCCGAAGTAACCAAATTAGAAACAACGAAACTACGAAAGAAGAAAATCCGAAAAACAAAAACGGGAACAACGAAAGTCAAAATGAACGAAAAAATTCGTACATTCGTAACTTTTTTTTTTTTGTTGTATTGGTAATTTTCCGTGTCCCTTACAATGGCGCTGCTTAACGTGCTTCGAGTGGATTGAACGAAAAAATTTGTACGTTCGTAACTTTTTTTTTTTTCGATTCGTAATTTTCCGTGTCTCTTACAATGGCGCTGCTTAACGTGCTTCGAATGGCTTGAACGAAAAAATTTGTACGTTCGTAACTTTTTTTTTTTTTCGATTCGTAATTTTACGTGTCTCTTACAATGGCGCTGCTTAACGTGCTTCTAATGGATTGAACGAAAAAATTCGTACATTCGTAACTTTTTTTTTTTTGTTGAATTGGTAATTTTCCGTGTCTCTTACAATGGCGCTGCTTAACGTGCTTCGAATGGATTGAACGAAAAAATTTGTACGTTCGTAACTTTTTTTTTTTTTTTTCGATTCGGAATTTTCCGTGTCCCTTACAATGGCGCTGCTTAACGTGCTTCTAATGGATTGAACGAAAAAATTTGCACGTTCGTAACTTTTTTTTTTTTTTTTCGATTCGTAATTTTCCGCGTCTCTTACAATGGCGCTGCTTAACGTGCTTCGAATGGATTGAACGAAAAAATTCGTACGTTCGTAACTTTTTTTTCCGATTCGTAATTTTCCGTGTCTCTTAAAATGTAATAATAGCATACACATTACATAAAATTATGAATTATGCTCCGATTACGAATCTACGAAAACAATGTTACGAAAGTACGAATAAATCAATCTTACGAAAGTACGAATGTAACTAAATCTACGAAAATACGAATGCGTCCGAATTTCGAATAAACGAAAATTAAACGGAAAAACGTATCAACGAAAAAATAACTCTTACGAAAATACGAATCGTTACGAATACGAACACGACGACTTACGAATTTACGAATTGTTACGAATACGAACACCGACGACTTACGAATTTACGAATCAACGGAAACGAAAGAAAAAAAACGAAAATCAACACCCATGTCTACCATTGGGTGTTGAAGCTCTGCACCAACTACCAAAGAACTGCACTAGCAGTTTTATATTGGGACCTTTTAGCCTTGAGAGAAGAGAATGATGATATTAAAAAAAAAAATTGCATACATTTTTCCGTTTTCAGGAGTCTGAACAGTGAAAAATGAGTCCTGGTTGGTTGCTATGGGTTATTGCACTAAATAAGCAACAACTGTTTCTATACGGCATCCGCTTTGCAGCACCGAGACAACAGACGTGTGGGAACTGGGGACGGGGAGATGCGGGAATGTCCGCGTCCTCTTATTACGCTTTTCGCTTTTACTAAATATGAACTGAAAAGAGGAAAAACAACAAGACTTTAAATGATGTGTAATGTGTGCCCACCGGGACCCCATTACAGAGAAAATGATCTGAAGCGCTGAGTTCCCAGTGTACGACACAAAGGTTAGCGCAGCCCTCTCAGCCAACTACAGAGATGCTCTTTTATAGTCTGGCATGCGACATGAAAGTGACGCCGGCAATTGGAAGCAATTTCCAGGCCCGTTTGATGGCTCTTTTAATTATGGCACCAGCGAGCAGTGCTTGGGAAACAGTTGTGTTTTCTCGCATTCCTCTGTGATTGTTAGCAGCAAGGTCCACGTACCAAGGATGGCCTCTCTGGGACGCTACCAAGCAGCCAGCATTGTGCAGGGTGATTACCCCGCTTCCTTCTGCAACCAAATGTGAACAGGAACCCAGCTGCTGCCCAGAGTTCACCTGCGCGGCCTGCAGAACGCAGTGATTACCAGATAAACTTTTGCTGAGCTTTTGTAATTATTTTACATTTTTATTATTTTTAGAGTTGATCTACTGTCATTTAAAGCGGAACTCTAGGCAAAAAACATAAATTAAAAGAGAAGTATGGGTTTGGCTTTTTTTCCCCCATCATACATGCCTACCTTGCATGGGTGTCCGCCAAACTTTTTTCAGGGGGAGGCATCATTTTAGGGTCACCCATGCACCGCCCCTTTTCGACAATGTCATTATCACATTATTATGGTCAGAGACTGCAGACGTAGTACACTCACTAGGATAAGTAATGGATAATGGCCAACAGGCCCTTTTACCAGACCCAGCAAAACTACAGCAGTGATCCCTTCGGCTGGACGATCGCTCACTCTGGGTACCCCAGGGGCGACTCTGGTCAGTAGTGTAGCTTGTCTGTACCCTGGTAGTGGCTCAGTCTTTCTCTCTCTGGTGACACTGGGCAGCATGGCTCTCTCTCTGGGGGCGCTGGGCAGCGTGGTTCTCTCTCTGGTGGCGCTGGGCAGCGTGGCTCTCTCTCTGGTGGCGCTGGGTAGCGTGGCTCTCTCTCTGGTGGCGCTGGACAGTGTGGCTCTCTCTCTGGTGGCGCTGGACAATGTGGCTCTCTCTCTGGTGGCGCTGGGCAGCTTGGCTCTCTCTGGTGGCGCTGGGCAGCTTGGCTCTCTCTGGTGGCGCTGGGCAGCTTGGCTCTCTCTGGTGGCGCTGGGCAGCGTGGTTCTCTCTCTGGTGGTGCTGGGCAGCGTGGTTCTCTCTCTGGTGGTGCTGGGCAGCGTGGTTCTCTCTCTGGTGGCGATGGGCAGCGTGCCTCTCTCTCTGGTGGCGCTGGGCAGCGTGCCTCTCTGTCTGGTGGCGCTGGGCAGCGTGCCTC
>CM053032.1:22242365-22264464 GCA_028564925.1 Lithobates sylvaticus
ATGCCTCTTACCCACAAAAACAGTTCTTTAAAATTATACTGAATATCCTCAATGTTACCAGCTCTAGAATGGGCACACTTTTGTTAGTTCAACTAAAGGAAATCTCACAGTCCTCATATTTGTGCTGCCCCATTATTAGTACTTATTTAATTTTGTAATTACCACTGTGATGTATAGAGGAACATAGGGGATGTCAGCTACTCTAAATATAACACTTCTAAAAAAAGCGTCCTGAAAATATTTTTGAAATGTTGACAACTATGCACTATGCAGGGTCAGTAGGGGGCCCTTGAGAGGCTCCTGTGATATTAAAGTGGTAGTAAACTTTTCTAACATTACAACTTTTTAGAGGCCCTGAGGTAGGTTATGCCATAATGTACAAGTATACACAGCATATTAGCACATTAGGGTACACTTAAATTGTCAGACTGAGCCCTCCAGTGCTGTGCTGTGATCAATCCGGCGAGGCCCGGGCACTTCCATCTTCACCTGGTCTTCCTTCTGGGTTCTGTGCCTTCGGTCACTTGCCTTGGCCAGGCTGCGTTGATGTCATTCCCACACATGCTCATGTGCATTCTCTTTCTCTCATCCCCCCTTTCTCTCTCATCCTCCATCCCTTACCCCTCACACCTCTTTCATCCCCTTTCTCTCTCTCTCTCATCCTCCCTCTCTCTCTTTAATTTAATTTGTTATAACAAAAAATAGTTTGCATTTTTATTTATTTATTGTTTATTAAAGGCCCCACCAAAATCCTCAGCACCAGGCCCGCAGTGTTCTTAATCTGGCCCTGAGAGGGGTGCATACATATGCCACGGCCACAATGTTTTTTCAAAAAGTTATCCCCCACTGCAGTACCGCACACTGAACGCGACCCATTCAACTAAATGAGAGCACCCTGCAACTGAGTGCGACGCACATGGTTGCGGCACACTAGTGTAGGGTTCAAGGGGTTTGCAGCTGGCAGTGAGCAGGTGCATATCACCTGTCAAATGCCCTCTAAAGAGCCGGGAGGGGGTACATGGACGTCCTCCCGTGCTCGCGCTGCCCGTGCGCCCCCTGTGGCGGTGTGCTTTGTGATTAGCCGAGTCCTTGGGACTCAGCTGATCACAGATCAGAGTAAGGGGTCGATCCCGGTCCTTTACCACGTGATCAGCTGTCAGCCAATGACAGCTGATCACTTGATGTAAACAGAAGCAGGTAATCTGCCTTTTATTTCCCTCACGCTGACAGCAAAAGGAGAAGAAACAAGCCAATTACCGGCTCATGTAAAAGGGAAATCGGTCCCGCACAGTCAGTGCCACCTACCAGTGCCCATCATTGCCACCTACCAGTGCCCACCAGTGCCACCTATCAGTGCCCATCAGTGCTGCTAATCAGTGCCCATCAGTGTCTCATCATCAGTGCCACCTATCAGGGCCACCTACTATTGCCACCTCTCAGTGCCTCCTATCAATGCCTACCAGTGCCACCTATCAGTGCCTTATCATCAGTGCCACCTATCAGTGCTGCCTATAAGTGCCACCTACTAGTGCCACCTCTCAGTGCCTCCTATCAATGCCCATCAATGCTGCCTATCACTGCCACCTACTAGTGCCCCCTATCAGTGCCTCCTATCACTGCCCATCAATGCCACCTATCAGTGCTCATCAATGCCCATCAGTGCCACCTTATCAGTGCTGCCGCATCAGTGCCCACCAGTGCAGCCTATAAGTGCCACTTCTTCAGTGTAGCCTCATCAGCGCACATGAGCAAAGGAGAAAAATTACCTGTTTGCAAACTTTTGTAACAGACTATGAAAAAGTATTTTTTATTTTTTTCAAAATTTTCGGACTTTATTTGTTTTTTTAGCAAAAAATAAAAAACCCCAGTGGTGATTAAATACCACTATAAGAAAGCTCTATTTGAGTAAGAAAAAATTATAAAAAATGTCATATGGGTACAGTGTTGCATAACTATCAGTGCCGCCTATCAGTGCCCACCATTGCCACCTATCAGTGCAGCCTCATCAGTGCCCATCAGTGCCACCTTATCAGTGCCCATTAGTGCTGCCTTATCAGTGCCAATCAGTGCAGCCTCATCAGCGCACATCAATGAAGGTGAAAAATTACCTGTTTGCAAAATTTTATAACAAACTCTGAAGACTTTTATTTATTTTTTCTACTTTTTCAAGGTTTTTTTTGTTTGTTTAGCAAAAAATAAAAAACCCACTAGTGAATAAATACCACCAAAAAAAAGCTCTATTTGTGGGAAGAAAATCATTTCATATGGGTACAGTGTAGCATAACCGCGCAAATGTCATTCAAAGTGTGAGAGCGCTAAAAGCTGAACATTTGTCTGGGCAGGAAGGGGGTATATGTGCCTGGTAAGCAAGTGGTTAATAAAGGTGTTTTTGTGCTTGGCATTGGCAACCTCAGCGCTCTGCTTTTTGCTATTTCCTACTTTATGAGGTGATCTGCCCAGATCTTACAGGAGCTGCGGAGGTGAACCATCCCCCCACCTGCTCTTCATTCATCAATCATCTATCATCCATCTAGTCTTCCTTTATCCATCATCCATCCACCTATTTTTTATCCACCCCTCTACCATTCATCCACTATTGCTATAAATGATCTTATATATCACAGACTCTCAGTGTGTTTATCCATGGACTAATTGTCAATACATTGGACAGAGGAGCGCTGCACGCTTTGTGTGATTTTTACACGTTTCTATGTTTCAACTTCCCTCCTCTCTAAGCCCCCCGTACACACGGTTGGAAATTCCGACCACAAAATCCGTCTGATTTTTTCCGACGGATTTTGTCCGACACTGGTGTTGCATACACACGGTCGGACAAAGTTGTCGGAAAATCCGATCATTCTGAACATGGTGACATTCGTTGCGTACGACGGAACTACGTAGAGGCTAGTAGCCAATAGCTTTGGCCTCGTAATTTGATCTGAGCATGCGTGGCACTTTGTCCGTCGGAATTCTCTACAAACGATCGGAAAAGGTCTGATCGGACTTTGTTGTCGGAGAATTTGAGAGCAGGATCTGTACGGGGCATTAGAAAGGGGGAAGGGGCTAGTAAATATTTTATTAACCGGCCCTGTCCTTTTCTGAATGAACACATTGAGTGATTGGTACCAATCACTCCTGTCGTCATTCTTAACTGAAGCATAGTAAACTAAAGAGACTAGAGAAAGGGACCGGGGAATCTCTAATAAAAAATAATATTGTAAAAAATAGTTTAAACAAAAAATAAAACTTCTGACACCGTCCACTGCCCTACTGACACCAATCTTTGCTCTACTGACACCGTCCACTGCTCTGCTGATATACCCTCATGTGTGTTTGTGCTCTGGGGTGCACACCCTAATGCAACAGGCTGCGCACACCAAAGCACTCACTATATAACCACCATCCTCCAATACACCTTGATGACTGTCAGGGCTGAGCTCAGCCCTTCCTTCTCTGAGTTGGCCGCTCAGCTGTCGGCTAATTGCCAGCTCCTATCTCTCCACAGTTACTCAGCTTGTTGATGATATCCTGCTCGTCAGTCCTGCCTACTTAAGTTTTAACCTTCATTAAAAACCTGAATACTTAATTACTACACTGGGAGTTGCTCCTCTGTTTCCATCCCATACTGAGTTGGACGTGGACTGCTGTCAGGGACCCAGCGCCGGACGAGCGGCCCGCTCTCCGGTGCGCATGCGCGGCGGCCCGGCTCTCCGGCGCATGCGCACTCGCGGCTCGGCGGTCCGGCGCTCGCGCATGCGCACTGGCGCCCGTTTGTGCGCCATGGCGCACAATTAGCGTCCACTGGGCGCCTATAAAAGCTGCCTGACGCACAGGCACTTTGCTGGTCTGTCTTTCCAGCTCAGTGCCTGTGTGTCTCCTGTGTTTACCAGATCTGATCCTGCATCCTGACCCCTTGGCTTGTTTAACGGACTCTTGCTGCTCTCTCCTGTGTTTGACCCCCTGCTTGCTCAACGGACTTTGCTGCCTGATCCTGTGTTTGACCCCCTGCTTGCTCAACGGACTTTGCTGCCTGATCCTGTGTTTGACCCCCTGCTTGCTCAACGGACTTTGCTGCCTGATCCTGTGTTTGACCCCCTGCTTGCTCAACGGACTTTGCTGCCTGATCCTGTGTTTGACCCCCTGCTTGCTCAATGGACTTTGCTGCCTGATCCTGTGTTTGACTCCCTGCTTGCTTCCACGGACTTGCATTATACCTGTGTTTGACCCCCGGCCTGCTTTCCGGACTTACATAACCATTGACTGCTCAGTGACCGGTGTCAGTTCATCAACCAGGTGTTTCGGCTCCTGCCTCTCCTCCCTGTCATCTGCCGGTCTGCCCAGGCCAGGTCCACATCTCTCCCAGGCATCCCACTGGTCCCACCTGCCGGAGGTGACCTGTGCCTCCTGGTGCCGTTTGTTCCCTGTTTCACCTCCAGGGGGCAGATTGCGCCGGGTCGCAAGGGTGAACCGCTCTCAGCATCTCGGTCTCGGTAAGTACATCTCTGATAGTACAGACCAGCCATGTCTGAGACCGACAGAGCGTGTTCACCTCTTGAGATCCTGTGTCAGCAGATGGCAGCACTTACTGAGGCTGTCCAAAAACTGCAGATGGGCTACGCTCAAGTTGACAGTCGCCTACAGCAATTAACCGGGCCATCTGCCCCTGCAGCCGGCAACTCAGCCACCATCAGCGGGGTTCCTCCATCAGCAGCCCCCATCAACCCCACTGTGGTCGTGGCTTCCCCTGAACCTAGGGTGCCTACACCCGAACGCTTCTCGGGTGATCGAAAGAGATTTAGGGCTTTCAAAAATGCCTGTACCCTGTACCTGGCCCTGCAGCCCAGAACCTTCTCCTCTGAGGTGGTGAAAGTGGGGTTCATAATCTCTCTCCTGGCCGAGGAACCCCAGGCTTGGGCCCATAGCCTAATGGAACTGAGAGACCCCGTGTTGAACTCAGTTGACACTTTTTTTGAGAGTATGGGTCAGCTCTACGACGATCCCCAGAAGGGGGCCACCGCTGAAACCACCCTGCACAATCTCTCCCAAGGCCGGAGACCGGTTGAAGACTACACTGCCGAATTCAGAAAATGGTCAGCCGACACCGGCTGGAATGGGCCGGCCCTCAAGTATCAGTTCCGCCAAGGACTCTCTGACACCCTTAAAGATGAACTTGCCCGGATTGATGTCCCGGAATCTCTGGAAGACCTCATACAAGCAGTCACCAAGATCGACAGACGCCTGCGTGAACACCGCGCTGAACGTTTCCAGACGCCTCGCTCCAGTTGGATGATACCCAAGCCGAGTCCTGCCCAGCCTTCTTATCATTCGCCACCTGTGCCCTCTTCTGGAATTGAGCCCATGCAGCTAGGCCTGGTCCGCGCCCCTCTGACCCCAGAGGAGCGTTTACACAGACGCCAGGCCAACCTGTGCCTTTATTGCGGGGGTTCCGGGCACTATCTTCGCACCTGCCCCATTAGGCCCAGTAAGTCCCTTCCCAAGTTAAACTTAAACTACCAAGTCTCCGGTCTGTCTCACACTTACATTACCCTCTTTATCTCTTTGCAGTTAACGGGAAAGGAGGTCCGCCTCCCGGCCATAATTGATTCCGGGGCTTGCAGCTGCTTCTTGGATTCCTCCCTCGCCACACGGCTCCAGCTTCCCCTGGTCCCCAAGAAGCAGTGCCTCCAGGTTCATCTAGCCGATGGATCCCTTCCGCGCTCCGGCTTGATCACTTTGGAAACCAACCCTATTCCTGTTACTACCGATTCCGGCCATAAGGAGCTCCTCCGCTTGGATATTATTCCGTCTCCTATGTTTCCCATTATCCTGGGGCTCCCTTGGTTGCAGGCACATGAACCCCTGATTAACTGGCGGACGAAGGAGGTCTCCTTCCCTTCCCAATACTGTTCCCAAAACTGCTCCCCCGCAACCCTGGCTTCCTGTTCAGCTCTAGTACCAGTACCCGACAACCTGAAACATGTCCCACCTACCTACCTAGAATTTAGGGACGTTTTTGACAAACAGCAGGCTGACCGCCTACCACCTCACCGACCCTATGATTGTCCTATAGACCTCTTACCCGGTGCTGCGGTTCCTTTTGGCCGTATTTTTCCTCTGTCCGAGACCGAGTTAGCCACTCTCAAGGCCTACATTGACGACAACCTGGCCAAAGGTTTCATCCGCCCTTCCTCGTCACCTGCTGGGGCCGGCATTTTCTTTGTCGAGAAGAAGGACGGTTCCCTGAGGCCCTGTATCGATTATAGAGAGATTAACAAAATTACCATTAAGAACAGGTACCCTCTTCCCCTCATCCCCGAACTGTTCCAACGGTTTCGGTCCGCACAGGTCTTCTCTAAACTTGACCTCCGAGGGGCCTACAACCTCATACGGATCAGGGCGGGCGATGAGTGGAAGACCGCTTTTAGGTCAAGGTTCGGGCACTACGAGTATCTCGTAATGCCATTCGGGCTCTGTAATGCCCCGGCAACATTCCAACACTTAGTGAATGATATTTTCCGGAGATACTTGGATGACTTCCTAGTAGTCTACCTGGATGATATACTCATTTTCTCGGCCTCTCCCGAACTCCACCGTACGCACGTTAAAATAGTCCTCACCATCCTCAGGCAGCACAAACTTTACCTGAAAGCAGAGAAATGCGAGTTTGAGAAGTCCACGGTCCAGTTCCTGGGGTTTGTTATCTCTACCAGTGGGGTTGCCATGGATCCACAGAAGGTACAGGCCATTCAAGATTGGCCGGCCCCCAAAGATAAAAAGGGAGTTCAGAGGTTTATTGGGTTTGCCAACTTCTATCGGAGGTTTATTGTGGGCTTCTCCTCTATTGTGGCACCAATCACCCTACTCACCCACCAACACAGTCGGTTCAGTTGGTCCCCAGAGGCCCAGGCAGCCTTTGTCCAGTTGAAGTCCTTGTTTTCATCCGCCCCGATCTTACGGCACCCAGATCCCGCATTGCCCTTTGTGTTGGAGGTGGATGCCTCTGAGACTGCCCTCGGTGCCATCCTCTCCCAGCGCCAGGGCGCCAAGGCCCTCCTTCACCCAGTGGCCTTTGCCTCCCGAAAGTTGAGCCCGCCAGAGAGAAATTATGATGTGGGGGATAGGGAACTGCTGGCCATTAAATTTGCCCTCGAGGAGTGGCGGTACCTCTTGGAGGGGGCATCTCACCCTGTTATGGTTTGGACCGACCATAAGAATCTCGAGTATCTCAGGACAGCCAAACGATTGAGACCCAGGCAGGCTAGGTGGGCCCTCTTCTTTTCAAGATTTAATTTCCTCATTGCCTACAGACCAGGTTCCAAAAACGGAAAGGCCGATGCGCTCTCCCGCATGTTCCTAGAATCTCCCCAAGAAACCAAACCCAGCACCATCCTGACTCCACAAAACTTCGGCCTACTGACTCAAGTAGACCTTATGTCTACAATCAAGGCTGCGACCGAACACGACCAGGTCCCTACCAACCTCTCTCTGGCCAAACACGATGATCTCCTGTGGTCTGGGGAGAAGATCTTCGTGCCCCCTGGGGTAAGACACCTTGTGCTTGAAACCTTCCATGACCACAAATTGGCAGGCCACTTTGGTTCCAGGAAGACCTCAGAGCTTATTGCCCGTTCCTTTTGGTGGCCAGGCTGGAGGCAGGACTGTAAAGATTATGTCGCTTCTTGCGTCCCTTGCCAGCGCAGCAAGGGACCCAAGACCAAATCCTGGGGGCTACTGAGACCACTCCCCATCCCGGATCGCCCATGGGCAGAAGTCTCCATGGACTTTATCGTGGAGTTACCCCCTTCCAGGGGATACACCACCATTCTGGTCATTGTGGACCGGCTTTCCAAGATGGCTCATTTTATCCCTCTGGTGGGTACCCCGTCTGCCTCCACCACGGCTGACGTATTCTTCAGGGAGATCGTAAGACTTCATGGGGTGCCCAAGAGCATCACGTCCGACAGGGGTACCCAGTTTACTTCTAAGTTTTGGAAGGAATTATGCAAATCCCTTGAAATAAAGATCTGCTTGTCTTCTGCCTACCATCCCCAGAGCAACGGTCAAACGGAAAGGACCAACCAGACACTGGAACAGTACCTCCGTTGCTTCTGCTCTGATTCCCAGAATGACTGGTCCACCCTTTTACCCTACGCTGAATTTGCGTATAATAACTCCATTCATTCCGCCACCAAGCAAACACCCTTTTGGGCCAACTCTGGTTTCCATCCTTCTTTTCTCCCAGAATCTCCTCCGGAAAACTCGGTTCCTGCAGCTCAAGACCGTGTGGAGTCTTTACAGATCAATTTTAAAAAATTGCAAAAATGCATGCAGGAGGCTCAGGAAGGGTACAGTAAGCACTTCAACAAGGGGAGAAAGGAGAACCCGGCATTTGGGGTCAACGAAGAGGTCTGGCTGTCTTCCTCCAACCTGAAGCTACCTGTCCCCTCCCGGAAATTGGGGCCAAGGTTTATTGGCCCATTCAGGGTCAAAAGGATAGTGAACCCTGTGGCTTTTGAACTTGATTTACCTCCAAGTTACAGGATCCATCCTGTTTTTCACGCCTCCCTTTTGAAACCCACCACTCCCAGCCCTTTTCCTGGCAGAGAAGAACCACCTCCTCCTCCTGTTTTAGTCGAAGGCGAGAAGGAGTTTGAGGTAGAGGAGATCCTAAGTTGCAGAAAAAAGGGCAGGCAGCTCCAATACCTGATCAAGTGGAAGGGTTACCCTCCCGAGGACAACTCATGGGAACCCTCAAGGAACTTGCACGCCCCACGTTTGATCCAGGCATTTCATCAGGCACATCCTGAATTGATGGCCAGTTTGGGTGTCCAGAGGCCACCCCTCGGGGGGGGGGCACTGTCAGGGACCCAGCGCCGGACGAGCGGCCCGCTCTCCGGTGCGCATGCGCGGCGGCCCGGCTCTCCGGCGCATGCGCACTCGCGGCTCGGCGGTCCGGCGCTCGCGCATGCGCACTGGCGCCCGTTTGTGCGCCATGGCGCACAATTAGCGTCCACTGGGCGCCTATAAAAGCTGCCTGACGCACAGGCACTTTGCTGGTCTGTCTTTCCAGCTCAGTGCCTGTGTGTCTCCTGTGTTTACCAGATCTGATCCTGCATCCTGACCCCTTGGCTTGTTTAAACGGACTTTGCTGCCTTCTCCTGTGTTTGACCCCCTGCTTGCTCAACGGACTTTGCTGCCTGATCCTGTGTTTGACCCCCTGCTTGCTCAACGGACTTTGCTGCCTGATCCTGTGTTTGACCCCCTGCTTGCTCAACGGACTTTGCTGCCTGATCCTGTGTTTGACCCCCTGCTTGCTCAACGGACTTTGCTGCCTGATCCT
This sequence comes from Lithobates sylvaticus, assembly GCA_028564925.1. NCBI lineage: Eukaryota > Metazoa > Chordata > Amphibia > Anura > Ranidae > Lithobates > Lithobates sylvaticus. Next base: position 22,251,706 of record CM053032.1, read on the forward strand.
GTGTTTGACCCCCTGCTTGCTCAATGGACTTTGCTGCCTGATCCTGTGTCTGACTCCCTGCTTGCTTCCACGGACTTGCATTATACCTGTGTTTGACCCCCGGCCTGCTTTCCGGACTTACATAACCATTGACTGCTCAGTGACCGGTGTTAGTTCATCAACCAGGTGTTTGGGCTCCTGCCTCTCCTCCCTGTCATCTGCCGGTCTGCCCAGGCCAGGTCCACATCTCTCCCAGGCATCCCACTGGTCCCACCTGCCGGAGGTGACCTGTGCCTCCTGGTGCCGTTTGTTCCCTGTTTCACCTCCAGGGGGCAGATTGCGCCGGGTCGCAAGGGTGAACCGCTCTCAGCATCTCGGTCTCGGTAAGTACGCCAATGAAATGTTTAAATAATGCTTTGTTTCACTGGATCTTGGATCTCTGTGCTTCCCTATGAAATGCAGGTAGATCATGGCTGGTGGGAAGGGCTGTACATAGTTTCCTGAAAGGAAACCACATGAAACTTTGCTCAGTACTCCTCTCACGAGCCCTCAGCCCTGATGCAAGCAGTGGGCTTGCAACTGGCGTCAGCTGGTGCTCAATTTTCTTGAAGGGGGGAGCGGCCCATGGCCCCCCCAGACAGCCAGCCACCCCCCCAGCCAGTCAGTCAGCCACCCCCCCCCGTTTGCTCACTCAATGGCCCCCACCCCCCCGTTGCTCACCCGCCAAGCCCCTGGCCAGCCCCGCATCTACCCCATCCAGGTCACGGCTTTGGTGGCTCCCCCCCCTCCGCGTCTCCTCCCAAGTCCTGTCGGTCACTTCTCCTCCCGGCCAATCAGGACTTAGGACTCGTGGCCAATCTGGTCTCAGGACCCGCTTCCTGGTTGGTGGGGAGGAGAAACAGGAAGACATTAGCGAATATTATTTGCCAAGGGTGAGCCCACCCTTTTTGAAGCCAATTAGAGCCTCAGACTCTAATCATGTGCTTCTAAAAAAAAAAAAAAAACATTGGAATCCATGAGTCTGGCACCCTGTATGTAGATTAGGGGCCAGGGGTGCGTGGATTAGGGGGGCGGTGCCCCTGCGGTCGGCACGATCAGCCGCCGCTGTTAAAATTCAATGAATTTCATGACAGGGACCGACCAGGGACAGTTGCGGAGGAAAGAATCGGTTGATACTGGGTGTCCTCCAGCCAAGAATAGAGGCGGACTCTGACTTACCGCAGCTTCTGATGCACATTGAGAGAAGCTCACAGTGTGCAGTGGAATCAGAATAAGCCTCTTTACTCCAGGAGAGGAGACGGTACAACTGTGCAAGACTGAAGCGAAATCTGCAGGACAGATTTAGGACTAAGCAGAAGAAAGCTGCATGGAGTTGGCGCAGCAGATAATTATTCCAAATGGCTGCACATGCAGTGAATTTAGTATTAAACCTGAATATTAATCAAGAGACTGTAAGGCGGGGAAAACGCGATCGTTTATCTAATGAGCACACTGCTGCATGTCACACTTTTCTTCCTTTTATCTGCCGGGAATTTTGCAGCATTAAAATTGAATTAAAGCCGACATTCATTCCTATGGGGCCAGGTTGCAACTGTGCACCGCAGATTTGCACGATTTTAACAAATAGGAACTCTGCATTTTTCTATTTATGAGCATTAAAGTGGCTGTAAACCCTTCCATATACCCGGTGAAGAGGCTATCCTCAGGTGATACACAGAGATGAAACAAATCCCGCCTACATACGTTGTACCTGTTTAGCTGCAGCCGTCTCTCCTCTACAACCATTCAAAGTGCAGAATTTACACAGCTTGTCTGAGCTTTCAGAAAGCAGGGGGCGAGGAGCAGAAGTAACACTCAGTGAGGATAGCTGAGAGCTAATTGGAGTGAAGAGACCCCCCCCCCCCCCATACAGGAGGGGAGCTGGGTCTGTCAATCGATGGCTGTGGGCTGGAGCTCCCTCCCCTGTCACCTTATTATCTCTTGGTGTCAGGAAAACTTGCCAGAAATGACTCATGCTGATAGCAGAGGAAGGAGGCAGTGGACAGAAATTACACTTATGCCCTGTACACACGGTTGAAATTTCCGACGGAAAATGTGCGATCGGATCGTGTTGTCGGAAAATCCAATCGTGTGTGGGCTCCATCAGACTTTTTCAGTCGGAAATTCCGACACACAAAGTTTGCCGACAACAAAATCCGATCGTTTAGATTCCGATCGTGTGTAGGCAATTTCGAAGGACAAAGTGCTCAGAATAAATTAAGAGACGAAGGCTATTGGCTACTGGCCCGTTTATAGTCCTGACGTACATGTTGTACGTCACCTCGTTCAGAACGATCGGATTTTCCGACAACTTTGTGAGACCGCGTGTATGCAAGACAAGTTTGGCCCAAAATCCGTCGGAAAAAATCAGATGGATTTTGTCGTCGGAATATCTGACCGTGTGTACAGGACATAAGTGCTCTGGATTGAGACAAGTACACACTATAGAGGGATATGCTTTGTTCATGTTTCATGTCTAAGATTTACAAACACTTTAACCGCTTAAGGACCGCCTCCTGCACATATACGACGGCAGAATGGCACGGCTGGGAACACAGTGTGTCGCGCGTCCCGGTCCTGAGCTCCGTGACCGCGGCCGCGGGACTAGCGGACCCGATCGCCGCTGGAGTCCCGCGATTGGGTCACAGAGCTGAAGAACTGGGAGAGGTCTGTGTAAACAAACCTCTCCCCGTGCTTCCTAGTGACACTGTCACTGATCGTCTGTTCCCTGTTATAGGGAAAGACGATCAGTGACGTCACACGCCAAGCCACGCCCCCAGACAGTTATAAAACACACACAATGCTCACTTAACCCCGCCCCCTAGTAGTGGTTAACTCCTTCACTGCCAGTGTCATTTACACAGGAATCAGTGCATTTAAATAGCACTGATTGCTGTATAAATGACTTTTTTTTTTTTTTTTAAATTCTTTATTTAAAGATGAGACACAGATACAAACATAAACATAAAGGAGACTTCGCGTTACATTTAGGCTGTGACAAACGTGTCAAATAAAATAGCCAAAATAGCCAAAATAAAGCAATTGCCTATTAATGGGGATCGCTATTCAGTCTAACCACTGTTACTTGCTGAAGTCTAATATAGGGTAAACTTAAACATCAGTGCCCATCGCATTTTACGTCTTTTTCTATTAAGAGGGAAAGATAGTGGGGGAGAAGGAAGAGACAGAGAAAGATAAAGGGGGGAGAGATTAAGAAGAAGTTTTGTGTACATACACACACGCACACATACAGGGTGGAACGGGAAGGGGTGGAGGAAGGGGGGGCCCTAGCCCCCCGGGAGCCGGGCTTGGTATTGCTGGGCTGTCTATAGTGATCCTACACAGAGGATCCTGCCGTATATTGGAGGAATTCATCAGAGAAACGAAAGAGGTTCCAGTGAAACCATCTGGAGCTATGTTCCTCCGATTTGTCTCGCAGTGCCGAGGTCAGATCTTCCATCTGCTCAATGTCCTTCACTCTTGCGAACCACTGGGCCACTGTTGGAGCCGACTGCTGCTTCCAAAGAGGTGGGATGCAGGCCCGGGCTGCGTTAAGGAGGTGCTTGAGGAGGGATTTGTGGTAACGTTTCCTTGAAAGAGGCGTAAGGTTAAGGAGGACCGCAGCCGGGTTATCCTGGAGGGAGATATCTGTAAGTTTCTGTACGATCTTAAGAACTGTCTGCCAAAAAGTTTGGAGTACCGGGCAGTCCCAGAAAATGTGTAGTAGAGTGCCTGGGTGTGAATTGCAACGCCAGCAGCGGTCTGTTTGCAGAGGGAATATCTTAGCCAGTACCGAAGGAGTTCTATACCAACGCGACACTATTTTATATGCGGTCTCTTGATATTTGCTGCATAGTGAGGACTTTTGAGCAAAAAACAGTATGCGATCTTTTTGTGGTTCTGTGAAGGTGACTTGCAAGTCTCTCTCCCATTTTGTTAAGAATGGGGGGTCTTCAGTGGCGTGAAAGTCTAACAAAAATTTGTAGGAAGACGACAAGATCTTCCGGATCGGTCCCTCACCCAAGCACAGTTCCTCAAAGGGGTGGAGTTTTCTGGCAAAGTGCGTTGGTTTGGGCAACGAGCCAAGAAAGTGAGAGAGCTGGTTGATCCTCCAGCGGTCTATTCGAAGTGAAGCCTGGCCTGAGAGCAAGCTCTCTGTAGTTAACCAGCCTGAGGGACACAGGAGCGATAAGGCTCTCATGAGGCCCTGTGGGGCTTGCGATCGGAAGGACGGGTCTGAGAGGCCAGGTAAAAAATCCGGGTGGCCAATAAGTGGCGTCAGTGGGGATGGAAAATTTTTTAAGGAGGCTAATCGGAAAAACCTTTTCAACTCAGCAAGAGTTGGTCCAATCGTGGGATGAGTGGTCAGGTGGGTGGCATGAGTCGTCCCAGCCCAGGGTAGACCCGCTAGTGGGGCTCTGGCCGCCTCCTGTTCAAGTGACACCCAGAGCTTCAACTCACTGTGACGGCACCAGTCCACGACTCTGGTCATATGTGCCGCAGTATAGTATAGAGCTGGATCTGGAAAACCGAGGCCTCCTCTAATCTTAGATCGTAAAAGGAGTGTTCTGCCAAGACGTGGATGTTTTCCGCGCCAGATGAATTTGGTAAATATTGAACGGACGGCGTGGAAGAATGTCTGAGGTATCTTGACGGGCAGTGCCTGCAATAGATACAAGAGTCTGGGCATTGCATTCATCTTGAGTATATTGCAACGGCCGAACCAGGAAAGGGCCAGAGAGTTCCACCTCTCAAGGTCAGCAGCGAGCGTAGATAGAAGGGGCTGAAAGTTCAGGATGACGATGTCTTGTAATTTGGCAGGGATTTTCGTTCCCAGGTATTGTATTGAGCGTGTAGCCCATTTAAAAGGGAAGAAGGGGCGTAAGTTGGAAATGGTCGAGTCTGACAGGGAAACACTTAAGGCCTCTGATTTCTGTAGGTTAACCTTGAAATTAGACAGGGAACCGTAGCGCTTCAGCTCCTGTAACAGGGAGGGAAGAGAGGTGAGGGGTTCTGTGATGTAGAATAAAAGGTCGTCAGCATATGCTGCTACTTTGTGTTGACAATGACCCGATTGAATGCCTCTTATGGACTGATTACCTCTGATGTGCTGTAGAAAGGGTTCCAGGGAGAGAACGAACAGTATCGGGGACAGCGGACATCCCTGTCTGGTGCCGTTCGCGATAAAGAAAGGGCTGGAGTCGCAACCGTTTACGCGTACAGTGGCAGTGGGATTATCATAAATGGCTGAGATCCACGACAGGATAGGGTCTGGCATACCTACATGTTTAAGTGTCTCCCGTAGAAAAGACCAGTCCACCCTGTCAAAAGCCTTCTCGGCATCCGTGGAAAGGAGTAGCAAGGGTATTCGGGAACGCTTCGCTTTGTCTATGATATTCAATGTCCTGGTGGTGTTATCCCTGGCCTCTCTCGTTTGGATGAAACCGACTTGATCTATTCCAATTAGACGTGGCAATAAAGCATTCATCCTAGAGGCAAGGATTTTTGTGAATAGTTTCATGTCACAATTCAGAAGGGAAATGGGCCTATAGCTGGCACATAGTAGGGGGTCCTTGCCCGGTTTAGGGATCACGGATATTGAGGCGCGCAGCATATCTGCAGGGAGATTGTGTCCGTCGGTCGCAGCATTAAAGGCTGCTAAGAAGGATGGAGCCAGCGTGTCCTGGAACATTTTGTAATAGGGGAGGGTAAAGCCGTCCGGTCCGGGGGCTTTACCGGGCTGTGTGTCTGCTATTGCGGCTGCAAATTCCTCTTTGTTAATAGGTTCGGACAGGGCCGCACGCTCCTCTGCCGTCAGCCTAGGAAGGTCAACTTCCTGGAGGTAATTACGGATATCCTGAACCTTTCGGGGTAGCAGCTGTGGGGAGGAAGTTGGATCTAAATTATACAATTTGGAGTAAAAAGCTCGGAAGGTATCAGCAAGTTCCGGAGATGAGTGAACTCTGGAGCCTGATGGCGAGAGAAGTGCGGGTATATATGTTCGAGAGCGCTTTGCGCGTAAGGCGTTGGCCAGCAATCGACCACATTTGTCGCCGTACTCGTAAAAAGAGCGGCGGGCCTTCAGTAGTATATGCTTCGCCTCGTACATAGAGTGGTCTCGTATAGCTTCCCGAAGACGGAGCAGTTCCGTTTCGGTGGCATTGTTTGGCCGGTTCTTATGTTGGCGTTCCAGGGTATGGAGTTGCGTTAAAAGGTCAGATAAGGTTTTGGCGCGACGTTGTTTGGCCGCATGTCCGTGTTTAATTAGAATGCCTCTAATGAAGCACTTATGCGCTGACCACACAGTGGCTGGGTTGTCGACTGAGTCTATATTGACTGCAAGATATGACTTAAGTTCCCTGAGGACGTCTGCTGCAATATCTTGGTCTTTTAGGAGCGCCTCGTTAAGTCGCCACGTGGTTGTTCTGGGGGGTGCTTGCGTAATAGCCAGCTCCAACAGAATCGGGGCATGGTCGGACAGTGCAATGTGACCTATATCGGCCTTGGAGACAATAGGGATGGCTGAGTGTTTTAGGAAGAAAAGGTCGATTCTGGAGTAGGACCTATGGACGGTAGAATAGAAGGTATAGTCCCGCTCTTGTGGGTGGACTATTCTCCAGATATCAACTAGTTGATGCGAGTGTAAAAGATCTTTTAGGCGTAGTCGGGTTCCCCTAGGGAGCGACGACAGGTTCGAGGAGGAGTCCTTATGAGGGTCTAGTGTTAGGTTGAAATCCCCCCCAGGACCAATGTTCCTTCGAGGAATGCGTCGAGGGTGGAAAGGAAAGCCTCGAGAGTGGGGAGCGGATTGGAGTTCGGGAGGTAGATGTTCGCAAGAGTGAAGGTCTGAGAGCAAATTTTTCCCTTTATGAGCAGAAATCTTCCCTCTTGGTCGCGACACTCATCGAGGAATTGCCAGTGGAGGGACTTCGAGATGAGTATACTAGTCCCTTTAGATTTAGAGGATAATGACGGGCTATGGTATGCCGTCGAAAAATGTTTGTTTGTCAGTTTAGGCACCTTGTCTGCCCTAAAGTGAGTCTCTTGGAGAAGTGCAATGTGGGCTCTTTGTCTCCAGAGCTCGGCAAGACAACTGGTGCGTTTCTCTGGGGAATTCAACCCCTTAACATTCCAAGAAAGGATCTTGACAGACATATTGCCTAAGACTGTGTCCACCTATGACGGCTCCCGGGGTACAAGGGAAGGGGGGGGGGGGGAGAGAGGAGAGAGGAGAGGGTAGAGAGAGAGAGAGAGAGAGAGAGAGAGAAAAAAAAGAAGAGAGGGGGAGGGGGAAGGGAGAAAGAGGGAGGGGAGAGGAGAGAGGAAGGGGGGAGCGAGAGAGAGAGAGATAGAGAGAAGTAGGATAAGGAAAGATATAGAGATCAAAAAAGGTTAGCTCCGTAGAGAAAAACTACTGCCACCAGGGCAGAGTGTGCCTAGTGAGAGAAGTGGTAAGGCACAGCTAATTTCCGGGCCCCGGCCACGTGGACCCCCACAGCCTATGTAATCTTGCCGTTAAGGCACTCTTGTTAAAACCCGGCTGGGGAAAGTGGAAAATAAAAAAAAAAAAAAAAAAAAAAAAAAAAAAAAAAAAAAAGAGAAAAGCCCTGTAACCTAGTTGTAGTACCTGTAAATATCAAGGTAATAGTTAGGTGAGCAGGCGCATCTTAACATTTGCACACAGAAATACATACAAACACGACCTCGCTGTTACATACAACAACCCCTAAGCAAATATATATCTGCGTATGCATCAACATAGGGGGTAGTATAACAATACATCGAGTCTCTATGGCAAGAGCTATTATGTTGAGTGACCACAATACCACCAACCAGGTGCTGCAGTCTCCTCGTTTGTCTGTGTGCGGTAGTTGCGGAAGGCACAAAAAAAAAAAAAATAAAAAAAAAAAATAAAAAAAAAAAAAAAAAAAAATAAATATCAGAGGGGGGGAAGGGTTAGAGGTATGCCCTCGGTTATGCGGGGTCAATGAGGCCTTCATTCACCCTTGGACCAGGGTGGGCTGAGTAGCACACTGGACTTGCATATATTGTTATCGGCGTCTGTCCCGTGAATGGCAATAAAAGAGCTATACTCAAACTGCAACTTGGGAAACATGAAGAAAAAGGAATACTGCACTGCATACGTGTTTGTGATTTGGGCATGTAAAATCATCCCGCAACTTCCTCATTATTCAGTGGTTGTGAGTGGGAGTTCCTCCCTCTTCTAGCTTGAGAGTGGTTCCCTCGGCCGCGTCGGCTGTAGTGGGCCCTTTGTGGTCTACCTGAGGGGGCTTGACGCGTCGGTTCTTTGGCGATTACGGTCAGCAGCCAGTTGGGTACTGGTATCGGATCCATGTTGGCAAAGGAGAACAGGTCTGGAAGCTCTGAAGGATGCCGCAGAGAGAAGGTATCTGGGCCTTTGCGGACTATAAGGTGGAATGGGTGGCCCCACTTGTATGTGAGACCCTTCTCCCCAAGACCATCTAGCAGAGGCTTGAGCGCTCGTCTCATGAGGAGGGTTTTTCTGGAAACATCTGGTAGGAGGTGAACTGCTGCGCCATCAAATTCCAAGACTCCCACCCGCCAGGCCTGCTGTAATATAGCTTCCTTGAGGGTGAAGGAGTGCAAGCAGCATAGGACATCCCTGGGTCTGTCGGATGGCTCTGACCGTGGGCCCAGGGTTCTATGTACTCTGTCGATGATAATCTCAGAGTCTGGAGGGCGGTCCAGGTAGCGGTTAAAAACATTAACCACTGTCGTGCGTAATTCTGTATTTGGCACGCTTTCGGGCATTCCCCTCAGCCTGATGTTCTGCCTGCGGCTGCGATTCTCCAGGTCGTCTTGGAGAAGGTGCAGCTGAATGATCTGGTCAGTCAGTTCGGATTGAGAAGTCTGCAGTGCTTGCACAGATTGTGATTGTGTAACCTGTTCTTGCTCTACAACAGTAATGCGGGAGTCCAGGACAGCTGTATCCTGCCTGATGGATTGTATCTCACTCTTCATGGCTGTCTCCATTCTCTGAACAATTGACTCCAGGTCAGATCTGGTGGGTAATTGCTGCAGGAAATCCCACAGTCTTTGTTCAGAGGATGTATGGAGAGGGATAACCTGTGATTGCTGTGTGCTGTAGAGAGTACTCACTGTGCTCGGATGTGTGGTAAGATGCCTCTGTTCCTCCATCACTTCTGGGCTGTAATACAGAGCGCTGGGTGGGATGAGAGCTGAGGGTGAAGCTGGGTGCAGGCTGCCTTCTCTGTCAGGTGAGGTTGCCAGCGATCTGGGAAGGCAGGGTGAGAGGTCGCTGGGTGGTGAGAAGGGCGGCATGGTGTGATCGTCCGCCGTCTGAGAGGAAGGCTCAGCCGCGCCGTGTACCTCCGCTGTGTGGGTTGTATGGCGGGCCGGCGCCATCTTGGCGGTTGTTGGTGTGGAGGCCGCCGGCTGCAGAGAGCGGAGGTAGCGGTCCATGACGGGCTCCGGAGCGGGTGGCTGGCTCTTGAAGTTCCCCGGAGGTCTTGGGAGACAGGTCGGTGCCGGTAAGTGCCGGTAATGTGGGGTATTGTGCCGCTTGGGATTCACTGGCCGGGAGCCCTGGGGAAATGCGTCTTTACGCCGCCATGCCTAGGCCACGCCCCCCTCCCAATTTTGTTTTGGAGCCAAGTTGCACGACCGGGTAATTGTCAGTTAAAGCGACGCAGTGCCGAATCGCAAAAAAGGGGCCTGGTCCTTTGGCTGCAAATTGGTCCGGGGTTTAAGCTGTTAAGCAGACTCATGAAAATTAAAGGAAATTCTATATTAAAAGGAAATTACTATTCTGAATGAGGAAAAGAAATTAAACATACCTTAACCCAAAAACAAAAAAAATGTCAAGTTCTGCAGATTACCAGTCCTTATATGGGGTGGCTGAATTATTTTTCTTTTTTAGGTATTGTTTTTTATTTATTTTCTCTTGGTGATCTTGAGGATAACACACTTCCTGTCCCTGTGTAGCTACACTCATATATCCACTGTATCTATGGAGGAAGCCATTGGTTGTCACACAGGCTGTACTTCAGACATGCCTTTGTTCATCTCCCTTTTATGGTGGGGTTTTATGGTGGGTTGATGGGACTAGTAGTCCACACAAGAATGAACTGCAAAACAACATAAAGTCAATCTGTAAGTGAAATATCTTTAGGACTCATGCACACTGCCACTGTCAAACGCCCATTTTACAGGAGATTGATGTTTTTTTTTTCCACCCCTAAACTCCCCTCTATGTTAGCCTATGCATCCTTGCACACATAGGCTTTTAGAGAAGTTTAGAGGCAGGAGTGTAGAACCAGTTCACACTGGTTCGATATGCGCTCCTTTTTCTAGAGCACAAGTCGCATGACATGTCAAAATGAATGGTTCCCTATGAGTGCCGTTTTAACTGGTCCGACTTGTGCTATATGACTGTGCCATACCAGGCCACATGCCCTCAATGTGGGGGGCAGGTGCTTTGGGGCAGGGGCTCGCTATGTTGATGGGGACAAGGGCCTCTTCCCGACAACCCTGGCAGTCTGCGGGTAGGGGGCTTATCGGAATCTGGAAGCCTCCAATTTTGTACCTGTACCCGTACCCATTCACCCCAAAAAAAAGCAGTGTAGTGTTACAAAAACAAGAGATGGGTTTTGACAAGTCCTTTATTAAAAATGAAGACTGTCCCTCGTCGTAACTCCATCATCAATCACAATCTCTTCTTTCTTCACTTCCTCCACCAATATCTTCTTTCTCCACTTCCTCCACTGATGTCTTCTCTCTCCGCTTCCTCCACCGATGTCTTCCTTCTCTACTTCCTCCACTGATGTCTTCCTTCTCGGTTCCTCAACCAATGTCTTCTCTCTCCGCTTCCTCCACCGATGTCTTCTCTCTCCGCTTCCTCCACCGATGTCTTCTGTCTCCGCTACCTCCACCGATGTCTTCTCTCTCCGCTTCCTCCACCGATGTCTTCTTTCTCGGTTTCCTCCACCGATGTCTTCTCTCTCCGCTTCCACCACCGATGTCTTCTCTCTCCGCTTCCTCCACCGATGTCTTCTCTGCGCTTCCTCCACCGATGTCTTCTCTCTCTGCTTCCTCCACCAATGTCTTCCTTCTCGACTTCCTCCACCGATGTCCTCCCTTTCCGCTTCCTCCACCGATGTCTTCTCTCTCCGCTTCCTCCACCGATGTCTTCCTTCTCTCCTTCCTCCACCGATGTCTTCCTTGTCCACTTCCTCCACCGATGTCTTCCTTCTCCGCTTCCTCCACCGATGTCCTCCTTTTCCGCTTCCTCCACCGATATCTTCTCTTTCCTCTTCCTCCACCGATGTCTTCCTTCTCGGTTCCTCCACCAATGTCTTCTCTCTTCACTTCCTCCGCAGGTGTGCTTCCTATCATGGCACACCTGCGGTCTTTTCTCTCCGCTTCCTCCACCGATGTCTTCTCTCTCCGCTTCCTCCACCGATGTCTTCTCTCTCTGCTTCCTCCATCGATGTCTTCTTTCTCCGCTTCCTCCACCGATGTCTTCTCTCCCCGCTTCCTCCACCAATGTCTTCTTTCTCCGCTTCCTCCACCTATGTCTTCCTTCTCCACTTCCTCCACCGATGTCCTCCTTCTCCGCTTCCTCCACCAATGTCTTCCTTCTCCGCTTCCTCCACCGATGTCTTCCTTCTCCGCTTCCTCCACCGATGTCTTCTTTCTCCGTTTCCTCCACCGATGTCTTCCTTCTCCACTTCCTCCACCGATCTCTTCTTCTTTCACCACCGCCGACCCACTGAAAATAAAAAAAATCCCCTCTTCTAACGCTGGCTCCCGCTGTTCTGTGAGTTCACAGTTCATATATAGCCATGGCGTGCTGCCATGTGGTGACGTCATACTGAGACCCAGCCCCCTTGGGATGTCACAGACCTGGGAATGATGGGTCCGAGATGTCAAAAGGAGGAGTGGGGTCTTAGGGTGATGTCACGCCCCATAGCTACTGTATATAAGAACTGTCAGACACCGGAGCTCACAGGACGGCAGGAGCCAGCGTCGGAGGAGTGTTTTTTTATATTCAGCAGGTCAGCGGAGGCTGCTTCCAATCGTAGCACACCTGCGGTCTCGATCTTGAGCCGCGCTGCCTGTGTCTATAGGCAAGGACAGTGCTGCTCAGCCCCGTGCCCCCCTTCTTCATCATAGGATTTGACTGACAGCAGCAGGAGCCAATGACTCCCTCTGCCTCAGCAAAGCTTGTGAGAGCCGGGAGAGCTGCTACAGGTGGGCACTGGATGAAGTGAAGTATAAGGGAGGGGGAGGTAAGTGGGCTATACTGGTACCTAAACATTTTTGTTTAGGCTTTAGAACTACTTTAAAATTATATTAAAGGTATATTTATTTTAAAAAAAGGAACTAACATGTCATTCTCACCTGCTCTATGTAATGGTTTTGCACAGAGCAGCCCCCTATCCTCCTCTTCTCAGGTCCCTCGGCAGCGCTCCTCCTCTTCTCTGATTGCCCCCATAGCAAGTCGCCTGCTATGGGGGCACTTCTGCATGTTCTGTGTGTCCATAAAACAAACAGAATAGGTCTCACTGGCTGTGATTGCGTGATCCAGTGTCTCTCAGCCAATGAGGAGGCAGTGACCTGGGAGAGCAGAGTGCAAGCTCAGGTAAGTATTGGGGGGCTACAGGGGGAGCTGCATACTGAGAGTTTTTTTTTAACCACTGCTTCAATGTTGGCTTATTTTTTTTTGGGGGGGTCCAC
>CM053032.1:22264909-22269909 GCA_028564925.1 Lithobates sylvaticus
GAGCTTTATTTTGGTGGTATTTGATCACCTCTGGGTTTTTTAATTTTTTGCGCTATAAATGAAAAAAGACCGAAATTTTTGGAAAAAAAACAAATTTTTCTTTGTTTCTGTGATAACATTTTGCAAATTATAAATTTTTCTTCATAAATTTTGGCCACAATTTATACTGCCACATATCTTTGGTAAAAAACAACCCAAATTAGTGGATACTATTTGGTCTGTGTGAAAGTTATGCCGCGTACACACGAAGGGACTATCCCGCGGGATTGTCCGCTGGACTCGAGTCCACCGGACAATCCCCTCGTGTGTGGGCGCCGGCAGACTTTTTGGCGCCAAAAGTCCGGCGGACTAGGTTTTAACTTTTGTTTTAAAATTATCCGCTGGACTTGGCAGTCCGGCGGATAATCCCGCCGTTAGTATGCTAGTCCGCCGGACTTTTGAAACTTTGCGATCAGAAAGTCCGTTCATTTAGCACGTGACTTCAGGTAGACGGAGCTAGCGAAGGCAGTGAATGCCGCCGCGCTAGCCCCGTCACCTGGCATGGATTTAAAGGGAATCCCCACGCCGAAAAACGGCGTGGGGGTCCCCCCAAAATCCATCTCAGACCCTTATCCAAGCACGCAGCCCGGCAGGCCAGGAAAGGGGTGGGGACGAGCGAGAGCCCCCCCCTCCTGAACCATACCAGGCCGCGTGCCCTCAACATGGGGGTGCCCTGGGGAAAGGGGGGCCGTGCGGCCCCCCCCACCCCAAAGCACCTTGTCCCTGTTGATGAGGACAAGGGCCTCTTCCCGACAACCCTGGCCATTGGTTGTCAGGTTCTGCGGGCGGGGGCTTATCGGAATCTGGAGCCCCCTTTAATAAGGGGGCCCCCAGATCCCGGCCCCCCCACCCTATGTGAATGTGTATGGGGTACGATGTACCCCTACCCATTCACCTAAGGTGTAAAGTGTAAATAAAAAAACACACATTTTGTAAAAAATTATTTTATTGCACTGCTCCGGGGGTCTTCTTACGTCTTGGGGGGTCTTCTCACCGGACTCCTCCGCCATTTACCTAGCTCTTTTACCAAGCAGAGGAGGCCGGCTACCTTCTTCGCCGTCGTCTGGGGGTCTTGATCCGCCTTCGGGGGTCTTCCGGGTCTCTTCTGTTCTTGCTGCGGTCGTTGTTTTCCGCGCCGCCTTCTTCTTCTTCTTCTTTGTCCGATGTTGACCCGTCGCTGTCTCTGGCCGGAATGCCTGTGCCGCGCTGTGCTGGGACTTATATAGGGACAAGGGGACAGGGTCACATGCTCATGTCACATGGTGACCCCGCCCCCCTGTGATGTCACAGTCCCAGCATCCTCCGGGGTATCCTACGCTTACTGGGGTTTTTTTTAACCAAAAAATATGTAGCAGAATACATATTGGCCTAAATTGATGAAGAAATTAGATTTTTAACATTTTTTTATTGGATATGTTTTATAGCAAAAAGTTAAAAAAAATATAAATATATATTTCTTTCAAAATTGTCGCTATTTTTTTGTTTATAGCGCAAAAAATAAAAACCGCAGAGGTGATCAAATATCACCAAAAGAAAACTCTAATTGTGGGAAAAAAAATACATAGATTTTATTTGGGTACAGCGTTGCACGACCGCGCAATTGTCAGTTAAAGTAACGCAGTGCCGTATCGCAAAAAAACATGGCCTGGTCATGAAGGGGGGTAAACCTTCTGTTGCTAAAGCGGTTAATATTATTATACAATAATAACATTATAATATTATATATAAGCAGACAATTCTTGCAATGAAGCACAATGATACATGTTGCAAGACCTGCCAGCGACCAGTAGAGGGTGCTGTGTGCTCTTCATAGAAGGACACATAAGAGCAAACACTGAAGCCTGAGGCTGGGCTCACATATGAGAACGCAGCGGCTCACAGCAGGTGTGCGGTGCGTCCTAGTTCACCGTTTCAGGTCCGATTTCACCAATTTTTTGGTGAATTCGGACCTGAAACAGACCAAAAGATGCACAGCGTTCGCACCGGCGCCGCTGCAGAGATATGTGAACCGGCTCCATCCTGCTGTGCTAATTGGATGTGGAGAAATCCGCATCCAATTCGCAGTAGTGTGAACCCAGCCTTAAAGAGGAAGTAAATCCTGCGGGGAAACAAACGCTTTCCTGCTTTAGTGAAGTGACAAGTGGCTTCATTTGATGGGCACAAGTGGCTGCATTTGATGGGGCACAGGTGGCTGCATTTGATGGGGCACTGGTGGCTGCATTTGATGGGCACAGGGTGGCTGCATTTGATGGGGAAAGGTGGCTGCATTTGATGGGCACAGGGTGGCTGCATTTGATGGGCACAGGTGGGCTGCATTTGATGGGCACAAGTGGGTGCATTTGATGGGAACAAGTGGGTGCATTTGATGGGCACAGGTGGCTGCATTTGATGGGGCACATGTGGCTGCATTTGATGGGCACATGTGGCTGCATTTGATGGGCAACAGGTGGCTGCATTTGATGGGCACAAGTGGGTGCATTAGATGGGCACAAGTGGGTGCATTAGATGGGCACAAGTGGCTGCAAATGATGGGCACAAGTGGCTGCATTAGATTGCAACAGGTGGCTGCATTTGATGGGGCACAAGTGGCTGCATTTGATGGGCACAAGTGGCTGCATTTGATGGGGCACAAGTGGTTGCATTTGATGGGGCACAAGTGGTTGCATTTGATGGGGCACAAGTGGTTGCATTTGATGGGAACAAGTTGCTGCGTATGATGGGCACAGTGGCTGCATTTGATGGGCACAATAAGGCTGTAATTGATGGGCACAATAAGGCTGTAATTGATGGGGGGGTGGGGGTTCAGTATTTTTCAGTTTGTTTGCACCCCCGCCCCAAAATATTTGGAGCACCAGCCGCCACTGGTGGCACTGATGGGCACTGATAGGCAGCAATAATAGGAGACACTGATAGGTGGCACTGATTGGCAGCACTGGTGGACAGTGTTGGGACTGCACTGATAATCAGTGCCGATTTCCCTTTCACACAAGCCGGTTATCGGTTTATGGTTTTGAACCAGAATTCCACTCTAAGGCATTTTCTGCCTATAATGTATCAGTACATATCCGAGTTTATGTACGTATATCGCTTGTGTGTAAATGCATTGTATCGCCAGAATATTAATTTACATCCATAAGCGCGTGTTTAGATGCACTTATGCAGGTTTTTTCTGCTCATCTCAGAAGTCAGAACACACATTTGGTGGGTTTTTTTTTTCCTGCCCATAAAGGCTCCTCTTCAAATACGCCTGTAAACGTCTATGTGTGTATGGCCACAGGCTAACATAGAGATAAAAAAAAAAAAATGCCTGTATAAGCGTTGTTTTTTGTGATAAGTGATAATACACCTTTACATTTAAAAAAGATAACAAACATGTCATACTTACTTCCCCTGTGCAGTGGCGGAACTACCGCCATAGCGACACATGCGGTCGCTATGGGGCCCGCAGACAATCAAGGGCCCGGTGAGCGGCGTTTCTAGGCGGGTGCGGGCCGCGCGGGGTGACACCCGCTAGCGGGGGGTGACACCCGTGGGTAGCGGCAGCCGCACCATTAACGCCGCACACCGTGCCTTCTGGACTGGAGCGCTGGAGGGACACAGCGGCGCGGACCGAAGCCGCCTCCCCTCCTCTCTGTTTACATTCAGAGAGGAGGAGGAGCCTGGGAGGAGGGACACACATGGCGCTGTTTCTGAGGTATGTAAGGGTCGGGGGGCATCGTCTGCTGTGGGGTCTGCACAACCCGGGGGGGGGGGGGGTATGCATTGGTGGGGGTGTCTACTGATGGGGGTCTGCACTGAGGTGGGGGGGTCTGGTGTGTGTCTGCTGTGGGGTCTGCACTACCCGGGGGGGTCTGTAATGGGTGGGGGTGTCTGCATTGCTGGGGGTTGTCTACTGATGGGGGTCTGCACTGAGGGGGGGGGTCTGTAATGGGGGTGTCTGTACTAAGGGGGTCTGCAATGAGGTGGGGGGGTCTGTACGAAGGGGGTCTGCACTGAGGTGGGGGGTCTGTAATGGAGGATTGTCTGTACTAAGGGGGTCTGCACTGAGGTGGGGGGGTCTGTAATGGGGGTGTCTGTACTAAGGGGGGTCTGCACTGAGGTGGGGGGGTCTGTAATGGAGGATTGTCTGTACTAAGGGGGTCTGCACTGAGGTGGAGGGGGTCTGTAATGGGGGGGGATTGTCCTGTACAAAGGGGGTCTGCACTGAGGTGGGGGGGGTGGGGTGGGGGGGTGGGGGGGGGGGGGTTCTGTAATGGGGGTGTCTGTACTAAGGGGGTCTGCACTGAGGTGGGGGGGTCTGTAATGGGGGATTGTCTGTACTAAGGGGTCTGCACTGAGGTGGGGGGGTCTGTAATGGGGGATTGTCTGTACAAAGGGGGTCTGCACTGAGGTGGGGGGGGGGGTCTGTAATGGGGGTGTCTGTACTAAGGGGGGTCTGCACTGAGGTGGGGGGTGTCTGTACTAAGGGGGTCTGCACTGAGGTGTGGGGGGTCTGTAATGGGGGATTGTCTGTACTAAGGGGGTCTGCACTGAGGTGGGGGGTCTGTAATGGGGGATTGTCTGTACAAAGGGGGTCTGCACTGAGGTGGGGGGGGACTGTAATGGGGGTGTCTGTACTAAGGGGTGTCTGCACTGAGGTGGGGGTGTCTGTACTAAGGGGGTCTGCACTGATGGGGGTCTGCAATGATGGGGGGGGTCTGTAATGGGGGATTGTCTGTACTAAGGGGGTCTGCACTGAGGTGGGGGGGTCTGTAATGGGGATTGTCTGTACTAAGGGGGTCTGCACTGAGGTGGGGGGGGGGGTCTGTAATGGGGGGTGTCTGTACTAAGGGGGTCTGCACTGAGGTGGGGGGGGGGTCAGTAATGGGGGGGTCTGTACTAAGGGGGTCTGCACTGAGGTGGGGGGTCTGTAATGGGGGTGTCTGTACTAATGGGGGGTCTGCACTGAGGTGGGGGGGTCT
>CM053032.1:22274909-22281019 GCA_028564925.1 Lithobates sylvaticus
GCACTTGGGTGGGGGGTTGTCTGTACTAAGGGGGTCTGCTCTTGGGTGGGGGGTCTGTACTGAGGGGGATGTCTGTACTACTGGGGGGGGTCTGTACTACTTAGGGGGGTTTGCACTGAGGGGGGTGGGTCTGCACTGTTGGGGGGTCTGTAATGTTGGGGAGGCCTGCACTGGAAGGGTGTCTGTACTGAGGGGATGGTGTGCCCTGGGGGGGGGGGGTGTCTGTACTGCTAGGGGGGGTCCTGCACTGAGGGGGGTGTCTGCACTGAGGTGGGGTCTGTAATGCTGTGGGGTGTCTGTACTTAGGGGGGTGTCTGGCATTAGTTCTTTTTATTTTTTGTGGAGGTGGTGGGGGGGCCCATACAACATTTTGCTATGGGGCCCTGTGATTTCTAGTTACGCCCCTGCCCCTGTGCAATGATTTTGCACAGAACAGACCCTGCCCCCCTCTCTTCTGGGATCCCCCCCCCCCCAGGTGCTCCTGGCTCCCCCCCCCTGCTGAGTACCCCCCTATCAAGCCACTTGTTCATAGACACAGACACCATACCTCCCAACTTTTTGAGATGGGAATGAGAGGGACACCTATCAGCAAAGTATGCAGGCATAGGACACACCCCCCTGCCACGCCCCTTAACCACTTCAATACTGGGCACTTAAATACCTTCCTGCCCAGACCAATTTTGAGCTTTCAGCGCTGTCACACTTTGAATGACAATGTACCCAAATTAAATTTTTTATCATTTTTTTCCCACTAATAGAGATTTCTTTTGGTGGTATTTGATCACCTCTGCGGTTTTTATTTTTTGCTAAACAAATAAAAAAAGACCGAAAAATTTTGAAAAAAAAAAATAATTGTTTTTTTTTGTTTCAGTTTCAAAACTTTGTAAATAATTAAGTTTTCTCCTTCACTGATGGGCACTGATAGGGCTGCACTGTGGCATTGATGGGCACTGATAGGCGGCACTAATAGGCAGCACTGATGGGCGACACGGATGGGCATGGATAGGCAGCACAGATGGGCATGGATGGGCACTGGTAGGTGGCATTGATGGGCACTGATAGGTGGCACGGATGGGCACTGATAGGTGGCACGGATGGGCACTGATAGGTGGCACGGATGGGCACTATTGTTTTGTATTGATGGATGCCAATCAGTGCCAAACAATAATGCATGCCAATCAGTGATGCCCATTGTGGGCACTGATTGGCATCCATTGTGGGCATTGTGTGTCATCCCTGGTGGTCTAGGGTGGCAAACCTTGTGCTGCGCATCCCTGGTGTTCTGGTGGCGTCCCTGGTGGTCCAGTGTGGTCATCCTCGGGGGGGGGGGGGGCCTGTGCTGATAATCGATCAGCACAGACCCCCCCCCTGTCAGAGGAGCAGCCGATCGGCTCTGCTCTACTCGTGTCTTACAGAGTAGATCGGCTCTGCTCTACTCGTGTCTTACAGACACGAGTGAGGAAAAGCCGATTACCGGCTCTTCCTATTTACACTGTGATCAGCGTGATTGGACACGGCTGATCACGTGGTAAAGAGTCTCCGTCGGAGACTCTTTACCAAGATCGTAGTTGCGGGGTGTCAAACTGACACCCCGCAACAACGATCGCCACGATGCGCGCCCCCGGGCTCAAAATCCTGAGGACGTCATATGACGTACTGTCAGGATTTTACAACCACTTTGCCGACGTCTATATGCAATGGGCGGGCGGCAAGTGGTTAAAGGAGAATTGTACAAAAAATAAAAGATTGGTTAAACCCACAAGTGCTTTTGTTACCACTACTATTCCTTTATATTGGCTTTTGGAATTTGCAAATGCAGCAATTAAGTAATCAGATGGAAGGTTTAGCGCTGGGAAACACTATTTGATAGATAAAAAGTGCATTTTATACACAACTATATAGATCAGACCAAAATGAGGGGACAAATGAGGAGGAAAGGAGGGACAGAGGGACATTGCTCCAAATCAGGGACAGTTGGGAGCTATGCAGACAGTAGGGATTTGCCTGGCCACCTGCTCCCTTGTCATAAGATTTGATTGATAGCAACAGGAGTCAATGGCTCCCACTGTTTTCAATCTGTCCACTGAGGAGGGAGAGAGCGGAGTGAGCCTCTGCACAGTGCTGGATCAGTCTCAGGTAAGTATAAAGAAAGGTTGGGGGGGGGGATCTTCATTACAAAAGGTTTTTTACTTTAATGCAGAGAATGCATTAAGGTAAAAAACCTTGAGGCTGGTTCAAATCCCAACCACGACGCTACCTGCCTGGAGTTTGCATGTTCTCCCTGTGCCTGCGTGGGTTTCCTCCGGGTACTCTGGTTTCCTCCCACAATCCAAAGACATGCTGGTAGGTTAATTGGCTTCTGTCTGTCTAAATTGGCCCTAGTGTATGAATGAGAGTTAGGGACCTTAGATTGTAAGCTCCTTGAGAGTAGGGACCAATGTATATGTACAGCACTGCGTAAATTGACGGCGCTATACAAGTACCTTAAATTAAAATAAATAAGCTTCAGAAAGGCAAAGATGTTTTTATTACAAATTATGTGAGCAGACTGCAGTTCCCCTTTAAATTCTTTACCAGTAAATACACTATTCAGCCACTAGATGGAGACAGAGATTGTAAGTATGAGGTTGCATTTGTATAGTATTGTGCCATGTTAGCCATCAATTAATGCAGAAACTTTGGAGTTTAAGTGATTGTCAATATTCGCTTAGGGCCAATTCAAATTGGGAATCACACAGGAACGCGCTGTGCATTCATGTGCAATTCACATGCAGTTCTGTGCGGCGCGCTTTCAGCCCGCTCATTCAGTTCACTTGTGGAAACTCACTCCAACTCGATCTCATGGTATTTCTGTACCGTGCGATCCGGTGTGGGCAAACAACGCACTACATTTGTGACCTGCGTTTATGGTGTCATTAACTTAATATTGACACCCGATCACAGATCACAACTACAGTGCATTTTGAATGCGGTGCCGGAAATGCACACCGACCGCGAGTTTGCCGCCATGGGCGTCCGCAGGTACGGGCAAGGGGGGGGCAAGTGCCCCCCCTTGGAATCAGGGATCGGATCAGGGAGTTTGTTCCCCACTCGGTCTTTATCCTAGTGCCGGCGGCCGGCCCTGTCCTCACCCAGAATGAATATGGGTCTTGCCAGCTGCTGGCCATCTTGGACATCCTACTGGCATGCAAGGTACCATACTGAGCATTACACACTCCACTGGGACATAGGGGCACTTGAGGGACTGCAGACAGGGCTAGGGGGGTCTCTCTCTGGCCCCCTAATTACCCCTCTCTGTCACCCCCTCTCTCTCTCTGTCTCCCTACCCCTCTGTCTCTCTCTCTGTCACACTCCTCTCTCTCTGTCACCCCCCTCTGTCTCTTTCTGTCACCCCCTCTCTCTGTCACCCCCTTTTTATCTGTCAACCCCCTCTGTCTCTCTGTCATCCCCCCGTCTTTCTTTCACCCCCCTATGTCTCTCTCTGTCACCCCCCTCTCTCTCTCTGTCACACCCCTACATGTATGCAGTCTCTAGTGCCATGTCCGCAGTCTCTTATAGTCTCTTATAGTCTCTTGAGCCATGTATGCAGTTTCTGACAGTCTCTTGGGCCATGTGTACAGTCTCTGGTCATCTCTTGTGCCATGTATGCAGTCTCTTACAGTCTTTTGGGCCATGTATGCAGTCACTGACAGTCACTTGTGCCATGTCTGCAGCCTCTGACCATCTCCTGTACTACTTCGTCAGTCTCTGACCGTGATAATCACATTGTCAAAAAGGGTCAGTGCATGGGTGACCTTAAAATTATGACCCCCCCCCCTGAAAAAAGTTCTGCGGACGCCCATGTTTGCCGCAATGCATTTTAGTGTGAACCGGTCCTAACTTAAAGTGCCACCAAACTCTGGTTTTAAAAATAAAAACTATTTTCAAGCATGTGTCCTTTACCTAAAAAAATCCCTTCTATTGCTCTCAGCCTCCTCCAAATTTCCAAATTCTTTTTGTGATCTGTTAGATGGTTACATTCTTTTTCCATCGTCCCACTGTATATAGGAACGTAGCCGCCCTTTCTTACTCACTCCCAAGATGGACTATGGGATGTGTAGTGTGCCTAGAGCAGCGCACTAGACGTGTGCGATTAGTTTCATACGAATCCGAAATACGAATTTTTATGCCTACGAATTCTGTACGAAGTACGAAATTTCGGATCCAAATTCATAACAAACATTTGTAATTGTTACGAAAAGTTAACGAACCTAAAAGTTAAAACCACAGGAACTCAGCACAGGAATGGTGGGAACCCCTCATAATGGGCACAGCAGGTTTACAGACCCGGGAACTCGGCACAGGGATGGTGTGGAACCCCTCATAATGGACTTACAGCAGGTGTACAGACCCGGGAACTCAGCACAGGGTATGGTGGGAACCCCTCATAATGGACACACAGCAGGTGTACAGACCCGGGAACTCAGCACAGGGGTGGTGGGAACCCCTCATAATGGAAACACAGCGGGTGTACAGACCCCGGGAACTCAGCACAGGGCTGGTGGGAACCCCTCATAATGGACACACAGCAGGTGTACAGACCCGGGAACTCAGCACAGGGATGGTGGGAACCCCTCATAATGGACTTACAGCAGGTGTACAGACCCGGGAACTCAGCACAGGGGTGGTGGGAACCCCTCATAATGGACACACAGCGGGTTTATAGACCCGGGAACTCAGCACAGGGATGGTGGGAACCCCCCTCATAATGGACACAGAGCAGGTGTACAGACCCGGGAACTCAGCACAGGGGTGGTGGGAACCCTATGGGAATTTCTATGCTTACAAATTTTATATACGAAATACGAAATTTCGTTAACGAATTTCGAATCCAAATTCCGTTACAACGGAAACGTGACTGGTGTTTTGTTCACCAATCAGAGGAAGTCAGCAGTCAGCACAGCACAGGGATGGTGGGAAGCCCTCGTAATGGGCACAGCGGGTGTACACTCAGACTTGGGAACTCATCACAGGCATGGTGGGAACCCCTCATAATGATAAATTCATCATAACGAAAATTCGTAATTGTTAACGAAAAGTTAACGAACCTAAAAGTTAAAACCCCGGGATCTCAGCACAGGGATGGTGGGAATCCTATGGGAATTTCTATGCTTACGAATTTTATACGAAATTTCGTTAACGAATTTCGGATCCAAATTAACAGAATTGTGACTGGTGTTTTGTTCACCAATCAGAGGAAGTCAGCACAGCACATGGATGGTGGGAACCCCCCATAAAGGGCACAGCGGGTGTACAGACCTGGGAACTCAGCACAGGGATGGTGGGACCCCCTCATAATGGGCACAGCGGGTGTACAGACCTGGGAACTCAGCACATGGATGGTGGGAACCCCTCATATTTGGCACAGCAGGTGTATAGACCTGGGGAACTCAGCACAGGGATGGTGGGAACCCCTCATAACTGGGCACAGCAGGTGTACAGAACCCGGGAACTCAGCACAGGGATGGTGGGACCGCCTCATAATGATAAATTCATCAAAACGAACTTTCGTTATTTTAACGAAAAGTTTACGAACCTTACGAAAATTCGTATTTCGGACGAATCCGAGTTGAATTTCGGACATTACGAAATACAATTTTTTTAAAATACGGAACGAAACAAAACAAATTTTTTGACGGCGCCCATGTCTACAGCACACATGACCACAATATACACTGGTCATTCCAGACAAATGGAAGTGATGGAGAAGAGGTGAGGATAAATGATAGAATGGGTAGGTTTGTTTTGGGACTGAGGCATGAATTCAAGGCTATCAGGCAAGTAATATAGGAAAAAAATAATGTTATTCTTCTACAACCTTGAGTGGCACAGTATAATTATAACAGTAATATCATACATGGATACGAACATGGAAGAGCATTGTATAGCAAAACCATGTGCGCAATCATAAAGCAGGGGAGGCGGGCACAGCTGGGGAGGTGGGCACAGCTGGGGAGGCAGAGGAGGCGGGCACAGCTGGGGAGGCAGAGGAGGTGGGCACAGCTGGGGAGGTGGGCACAGCTGGGGGAGCAGAGGAGGCGGGCACAGCTGGGGGAGCAGAGGAGGCGGGC